>PVHY01018486.1:0-29155 GCA_004024945.1 Uropsilus gracilis
GCCGCGCGCTCAGCTCAGCTCTGCTCTGCCCGCCCCGCCCCGCCCCGCCCCGCCCCGCCCCGGGAGCTGCGGACACAAGGCCACCACGCACGCACGCACGCACGCACGCACGCACGTCGGCTATGTAGCCAGCACCCTCGTCTCCGATGTGGTTGAAGCCCAGGTTGAGCGAGACAAGGGTCCGGTTGCAGCTCCGCAGCGTGGACAGAGCCTGGCCCAGGAGCCGTGCGCCGTGGTCATCGATGTTGTTGTTCCTCAGGGACAAGTGCGCGATCCTGGACAGCGGGTCGGAGATCCAGGGATACTGGAAACAGGTGTCTTGGGCGATGATCACCGTGTCAGATAATGTGGGAGCATGAGGAGGGTCATCTGATTTGAGGGTGGAGGGGTGGGAATGGGGGGTGCCAGGAAACATTCTAGAGAAACAAGGCAGGGTTAGGGTTTTGAGGATGGACCTGGAGAAAAGGGGTTAGGGAAAGGAATCTCACGTGCTGTCCTGCGTCATGAGCTTGTGATAGGACTGCTCCAGCAGAGGATTCCCCTCCAGAGATACCTTCCTGAGGGGAGGAGTCATCTGAGAACCAGGAAGTACCACTGAGACCCGGGGAGGAAAGAGGACGAGAGGAAGTGGCAGGCCCAGGGAGCAGCCTGGAAACAGAGTCCAAGGATGGTCCCCTGTAGGCAGACCAAAACTGCTGTGCGGGGCCGTGTGAAGGGGTCACTCCTCAGTCTGTCCCCCCCCCCTAAGATGACCCCCACTTTGTTCTAGCTGTGCCCCTAGGTAATCCCCTCTCCCCCTGGAGTGTGGCTAGGCCTAGTGACTCACTTCTAGTGAATTCAGCAAAGTGGTGGGCTGTCACCTCCACGGTCAGGTCACAAAAAGACTGGACTTCGGTGCTGGGTGCCCTCTGGATGAGGGCATCCTGACTGCTGCCCAGAGGCCAACTCCAGAGACGCTGTCCCACCACCTGCCCTTGTGCCCCCCCTTCAATACCACCTAAGAGAGCAAGGAAGCAACTGCTCCAGCCCTATCAGGACTGCAGTCCCCCAAAGCTTTAAGTTCAGGGGCGTTGGGGAACTAGCAACCCACTACCCAACACCTGGCTTTATCTCCTAACAACTGAGATAACAAACTCTTGGTTTTTAAGCCACATGGTTTTTGAGATACCTGTTACATGGCAATAGATAACAAACAACACACAACCCCCTTCACAAGGCAGTGGCTTCTCTACCAGTCCCAAGAGAATGGATGACTCTTTCCAAGTCACAACAAAAACTGAATGGCTGGAACTATCTCTAGGTTTCTCCCATGATGTTGGCTCATCTTTCATCAAAAGCGTTAATTTCCAATCAGTTCTGCAGAATGCAGCTGATGCAGACACCATCCCATTCTCCAGGACCTTCCAGGGCCCTGTGTGTACAGCACTGAGAATGTGTTCTGTGAAACTCAGGTCAAGGGTGCTGGGGAATCTCAGGAAGGGGCAGCCAGCTTTGCTCTTGGCTCTTTATACAGTAAACCACTCCCATAGCCGCACCGTTTGCCAAACCTTGCCCTGTTCTCTCTGAATCAAGTGCCCTTTCTTGATTCCCTGCCTGGCAACTCCTCATCCTTCTTCAATGGTCAACTCAAGACCGCCTCCCTCAGGAAGCCTCCCATGCCTCCCCGCCTCATAGCAAGAGGTAGGGTCGCTTTGCAGGGATGCTTTGGTCTCCACACTGCTCCCCTCTGACACCCACCCAACAGACTACCCAGGGACGGGACCTCAGGAGCTTTGTCCCTCTGCTGACCTGAGTGTGGAAGAGCAGAGAGGCAGCAGAGCAATGAAGGTGGTGAGGGTCTTATCTGTCAGTCCCACCTTCCACAGGCTGGAGTTGGGAAGAAGTACGGAAGAAACAGCTAGAGCGTCTGCCCTCTGCAGTCACCCTGACATCCAGCCACGCCTTTCCTCACAGCCTCCACCTCCCCGCAGGACACCCCCCCCCCATTCAGTTCCCTCTCCCAAGCTACCAGGAGCCCTCCCCCGCTGATATCCCCCGCTGATATCCTGCCCTCCCCTCCTTTCCTCACTAGATGGCCTGCAGCTGGCTGAGGGCTGGCAAACATTTTGAGAAGATACCCAGGATACGGTCCTCCAGTTTCCAACCTGGGGGAGAAAAGGAAGGGCCTCAGGTCCCAGGAAAGAACAGTTGTGGAAGAGCTGGGGCGAGGGGGGCGGGGCTCACCGCGGATGTAGATTTCCTTCACGGATTTGTCGTCCACATCCTGCTCCACCTGGATGGTGGGCCGGAAGAACACGTACTTGCTCTCCAGGCTGTTGAGGCTGCAGGACCCCGACAAGCGCTGGTCCTCTAGGAGGTAAAGGTTTACGGAGCGGGGAGAGAGAGGCCAGACCCACGCCGGCCCTCCCAACGGGTGCTCCGGGTGCTCCGAGGCCGAGGCCGGAACAGATGACCCTCACCCTGCAAGCCTCTCTCACTTATCCTCCTCACCCGGCAGCCGCTCCCAGGATAGGATGAATTCTCCTGGGGCGCTGTTTCTATGGCAAGACCTAGATGCTAGGGTTTGGAAAGGAAGGCGGGTACCTCCCTTTCCCAGCCGCACCGCGTCCCTGAGGCCACCCCCACCCACACACAGTGCCCTGAGCACTGGTAGTGTACCCGGGCAGGTGGTGCTCGCCCGCAGGGATCCCGCGGATGGAGGGGAGGCCCTGACAGTCTTCTAGGGGCCTTCGCTGACACTCACCCAGGGTGGGCTTTTCCGACAGAGAGGCGGAGGGGAAGAAGTTCGGCTGCGGGCGGGGCCGGGGGACTACTTTGGGGAAGTCAGTGTAGCCCGACCGCGTGCAGAGCTCGGCGAAGTCAGTCTCCAGGGCCCCGGTGCACTGGTACTCCTCTGCGGGAGGGACGGAGGAGAGTCTGCCAGCTCCCACCCGGTCCTGCCCGGACCCCACCGTCTCCGCCTGCTGTTCCCCGCTCCCCGCGGTGCCGCGGCCTGTACACTAGCCACACACCCGCCTCAGAGGCTGCGGCCTTTGCTAAATGCCATTTTTCTCATGTAAGATGCTTGGTAAAGATCAACTTCGAAAAGGCTTAAGAGGAAATAGTGAGAAATCAAGACCTCCAAGAAAGGATGAAAGGACATTGAACGCAGACGACTGGGGAGTGAGTGTTGGTTCTTCCATGCCTCTCAGCTTCCCGGTGTGCCTCCGCCTCCCACAGTGTGCCCAGTTAAGCCTCTTGACTGTCCTTCTGGGACCGCCAAGTCATATGTGTGCAATAGAAGCCCAGGGGGCCCTCTCCACTCCCACACCCAACCCAACACACGTACACCGAGCTCCAGCAGAGGGCAGACTTTCTCGTGTAGTCAGCATCCATCTGTACAGTATTTATAGTGGTTTGGTCACTGTTCCCAGGACTTTAGAAATATTAGAGGGGGAGGAGAAAGGCTCAACGGATATAAAGGTGGGGAGAGTTAGAAACTAGGGAAAAATAATTTTAAAACGTAAAAGCAAGTATATAGAACTATATGTGTTATGTTGATACAGGCAGATGTGCATGAGGCACAGCCCATGCGGAAGTCTCTGCAAATCGGAGGTGTCTGAGTTCCCAGGGACACGTGATCCTTCCAGCTCCCCGGTGGCCTACCAGGAAGAAGCAGTTCCTAGAGATGAGGTGTCCCTGCCATGTGGGAAAACCAAGGAGGCAGAAGTACCTTCAAGTGCCAGATGGTCTGGCATCCCCGTTTTAGAAGCTGTACCATTTCCCTCGCGTATCCCTTCCCCATTTACATGCAGAGGTCTTGTTAGCTACTGGGAACTAGGGGAGGAGTTGAGGGGCTTGATGAAGCAATAAAAGACAGAAGATGGACTTAAGGGGGACCCCTTGCTTCTCGGACTTGGACTTGCCTCCAGGACTTGGAGGAGACACATCGAGGAGAGGCATGTATGCACTTAGAAGAGATGTGGGTGAGACACACTGGGAGGCTGACAGGGCAGCCATTATCTTGAGGTGGTATCTCCTTTCTTCCCAGCTCTCTGGGCCCTACCTTATCCCCTTCTTGCTGTTCACCGCCAGAAGGCACTTTAGGCTTGTGAGAAGCTTTCCACCAATCTCTTTGGCTGGGCATTTAGCCATGAGGGGATAGATAATTTTGCATGTTGTACTGGGAAACTTTTATTCGAAATATCCTATCTTCTCTGTCTATACACACTAATTTTACTAAGTAACACACTAAGTATATTAAGTATTAAGAACCCACTTTGCCTTTGTGTGTACTGATGGCCTTTAGAGCATGCAAGATTGGGGGGCCCTGGGTAGCTCTCAGTAATGAGCCAATGCCCACGGCAACACAGTCCAGGTCTGGGCACTAAGTGAGTGGGGGCTGTTCCCAGAGAAGACTGCAGGTAAGCAGCAGGAGCTTGCCCGGATGGGGAGGGTGCTCCGCAGGTGTGTGGACAAGATGCTGAGGTTGGAAGGTTCTTCATAGCCCCTGCCTTCAGGGGAACACAGATACAAAACGATGAGAGAAGGCTGGATAAACCCATCTCTAGGTGACTCCTGCACACTGCCTGCTTAACTGGGCTGTTCCTGCTTCCGGGAGACCCGTCAACCCTCCTGCTTTACTCATACCACCTTTCTTGACAATAGATTCTCACTCTTTTAACATTGTCTGTGAAAATCACTAGGAAAGTCTGTTAAAACTATTTCCTGAGACCCATCCCCAGAAATTCCTATTCCGTAGCTAGGGAGAGTCCATGAATTTGCATTTCCAACAAGTGCCTGGAGGATGCCAAAGCTACTGACCCTAGGACTGCATGTGGAGAGCACTACCTAACAGAACTGGATGCAAGGACAGACACGGTCCCTGCACTGCAGTTAGAAACCACTTATGGAACAGTGAAGCTCAAAAAGGGGCTTGCTCCTCCTTTTTTCCCCTCCCACACTCCTTCCCTGCACTAGCTACAGGGCCTGTCTCTTGAGAAGTAGAAGCCATCAAATGGGTTCCCCTAAATCTATTACCTTCCCACTAGCCCCCACCCCAGGGGGGGCTTGGGAGGGTGCATGCCCAGCCATCTGGGCCCCACCCCCCACGCAGGGAGGTAGCAGTGCGTGGGCGGGGGTAAGGGGGATGCCCCTTCCATTTCACTCTCACCCCAGCTAATCTTCAGGAGGAGGAAGAACATACATAATACAAACTCCATCATAAAATGGGGGAGGGACCAGGTAAAAATCCAGCCCACAAACCCGAGCTGGACAAAGCAGATGGGCAATTGAGAGAACTAGTGCATGCAAGACGGGAGAAACAACTATGGAAATACGATGTCACGAGGTGCACCTACGTGCTCCCTGGGTCTAGAAGACCCAAAACTTCATTTCAGAGATGCCTTTTCGGAGACCAAGTCACCCTCCCCACATTACAGGAGAGGAGAGGAGGGCCAACAACTGGGGGCATCTGCCCCACAGCAGGGCTGCAGAGTGAGACAAAGGAAATGATTGACAATGGCCACTCACTGATGCCCGTATCCACAGAGAAACTTCTTCACCAACACTGACGGGGCGAGACCCCCTAAATCTTATGGCAGAACCATAAGATAAAGCAGCAGAACAACAGAGATGGGATTGAAGAAGTCAGCCTCCAACGAGAGAGCATGAACAGACCACAAATAGATAAAGACTGGCCGCCCAATGCAAAATCTTAAGACTGAAAACCTACCAGCAAGGTTCACCTGGTTCCAACAACACAGTCCCTCACCCAGTGAAAGAACACTGCCACAGGAAAGAAAGAGACCAATGGACTCAGCACAGACTAGCAAACAACAAAGAATGGGGTTTGAGAGAATGGAGAGGGGGCACCAGAGGGAGAACCATTTACAGAGGTTGTGATTTAAAGAATAAAATAAATAAATTAAAAAAACAAACATATTACCTTCCCATCTCTGTCTTCACTATCTACATCATTTGAGTCCCATTCCATTCCTGCCATGGCACACTGGGCATGACTCTAAAGCTGCCATCACCTCGTGGTGCCTATCCAGGATCCCAGGCAGTAGTCTTTCCCCTTCTCTTCTACTTCCCTGTCCCTGGCTGATCAGGTTCCCCTGCCAGCTGCTCCTCCTCTGTGACCTCTCAGTCTGGGTTCTGAGTCTCCTCCTCTTCAGATTTAGGAGTGCTTCCTGAGAGGATCTCTTTACATTTCCAGGGATTAAATAATCACAATTTAACAACTCACAAAACACATCTCTATTCCCGACCTCTCACAGCACTCCAATACCCAGACCCATTACCCCAGCTGATGTCCCCCTCCTGGAGGGCCTTCCTTGCATGTTTTTCCTGTGGGCTTTCCAGTATCCATGAATGGCACCTCAGTCCACCTGGTGCTCAGTCCAGAAATATGGGAATCATTTTTGCTATGTCCCTCATTCCACCCCACGCAATATATCTTACTTCCGCCTCCAAAGTATCTCTGCAAGGAGCCTCATCCATCTACCCAACAATCCTATTCCAACTACAACCGTCCCTCGCCTGAACCATTGAAATGGTTTTGCAGTCTCCCATCCTTCTGGCCCCATCCTTCTCCATTTTATAGACAGGTACCAGAGTGTATGTGTTTAACATAACCAGGTTCATATCTATAGTAGATTCTATGTTCTCTCTCCTTCTGGAAAATATTCTCTTCAGCACTCAGCTTCCCCCCCCCCCCCCCCCCCCCCCCCCCCCCCCCCCCCAGTTACCAGCACAGACAAGGAGATAGTACCTGACAGGCTTTTTAAACTGTGAGTCTGATACCAAGTTCTTGTCTCTGATGGCAAAGCTGGTGGATTTGAATCAAGAAGCCTTTCAACAGATTCTCTATTGGGGATAATTAGTTGGGATTGAAATAAAAAGAGCCACATTCCTACTTATACTTCTCCCAGAGAAAGTAAATTTCATGCAGGCAGGACTGTGTCTATCTCATTCTCCCTGTTTTGCACTTGATCACAGACCAGACATCCAAAAAATAACTGTTGAATAAATGAGTGAATATCTATAAAATTCAAAGACACCTCCTTGGAGCCCTCTATGACCTCCCATCACTTCCTGGGGCATCTTTTCTCATATATCTCACATCGTATTGTATTTATCAGCAAGGTATGTGTTCCTTACGATCAACTTCAATTCACGCATCTGCCAAACTGAGATTTAGGAACTGTGCTGGCAACAGAAATGATTCAGATCCTACAAAAGAGCAAGGAGTTTCACATGTAGATGCACAGATGCACACTTGTTGAATAAACAAACCAATCTTCAACTTACAAACTACTTGTCCACTGTTCCTCACCACAGGAGGCAGGGCAGAACTCCATCTCCATACCAAAGAAGAACCAGGACGACCAAGGTCTCACACCCGACCCTGTCACCTCAGTTACATTCACCCTCTAACCATGGTCCCTTACATTTACATACTGAACTTCAGCGGGTGGGGCGCTTTCCAAACTGCAACTCCTTAGCTCCAGAAGTTCTACGATTATTCTCTGACTCTTCTCTCTCCCTGGGTCTTTCTGCATGTATAAGTGCCTGGCACAGCGCGGCAGCCAAACTGGCTAACCCAGGCAATGTGTGGCGAGGGCTCTGACCTTGAGACCAAATCCCCTAATTCCGCCGAGGCATACCAGGGTTTTTGGACTCGTCCTCACCCACCGGTGGCAGGGTGGTCACCGGCTTCTCCTTGGCCCCGCGTTCCCCCTTCTTGCTCATTATGCCGGAGGACTTCTGAGTACCGAGACGCTGGGCCCTGGGTGAGGTTCCCGGCGCGCTCGCCTCCCCCGACATGCTGGCACCGTCCGCTGCAACTGTCTGGGGACTCTACGGGGCCGAATCAGGGAGGTCTCTTCCGCGTCCACCCACCCAAGCCAACAGCAGAGGCGTCGGTTCAGCGTCCCTCTCCAAGACAACCGCTCGCGGGACAGAGGCAACGGCAGAACGCACGCGGGGCCGACAGGGGGCGCCGCAGAGTGAGAGCTGGGAGTGAGGAGAGTGGAGCGAAACTCCAGAGCCAGAGGGAAGGGCGGAGCACAGGGTGGAGGGCGCCAGAGACCGCCCTGGTGGGCGTGGCTTCCACGAGGGGCGTGGTCAAGATTGAGGGGCGGGGCTCGGTCCAGTCATCCAGGAAACTGAGCCCTGGAACCCCTCGTGGCTGTCGGAGAACTCTGGGGCCTGAAGAGTCCGGGTGAAGGCAGAGTCACTTTCCTGGGTCCATCCTTCTGTACCGAACGGAAGGCTGCAGATGGAAAAGTTCAGAGACACCCATCTTGTCCGTGCGGCTCTAGGTTTCTGTTCTCCATCTATTTAGTCTCCAGCAGGTCTAGGGACGCAGTTAAATCTGCTACCAAGTTCGTAAAGGTCAAGCTTTCTAGAAGTTTGGGGTTTAAAATCCTCGGGTAACAAGACCCTGGCAGTCCCTCTCTGAGTATACCCACTGAGCATCCCCTCTCCTATCTGCCTTCCAGAAGCCTCCAGCCTCTGCGCCCCACCTAAGTTTCCCTACCAGCTCCTGCTCCCAGCAACTCCCCACCTTTGAGCTGTAGAAGCATCGTCCTGTGGGGATGCAGCCTGTTACTCTCCGTGGACACCAGCAGCCTATCTATCCGAGAACTTAACCAGCCACTCAACCTACTAGACAATATTTATTGAATGCCTACTGTGTGACAAGGGAACACAGAATTCCTGCCTTCAGGGAACTTAAAGTCCTCTGGGGGAGGCCAGGATTAATCAAAACATACAAAAAAACACATTACAGAGGTACTGGCACCCTGTCCACTTCCTGTAGGTAGCTGGTCAATGACTACAGCTGTAATCCATGTTGTGGGGAGAGGGAGGGAAGCAAGGATGGGTCAGCAGTGCATTGAGGTAAAGTGCGCTGCAGATAAGCAAACTCCCTCCATAGAAAGAAGTGCTCATAGGAGGTCATAGAGGTCAGTGTCACTGGGGAGGAGCCATAGGGAACACAATTCAAGCCGAAACTGAAGAGACAGGCCGAATCAGCAGAGCTTTTAAGACCAAGAATAGTGTACTCATGAAGATTCAGACAGTGTTAATCTAACCAGCTTATGCTGAACAACTGCTTGGAGGGGTACCATGTGGATGCAGAAGGAACAGGAAGCTATTGCTTGAGTTAACTGGGTTTGGGCTACCTATGGACTAAATGGTGAATGCCTGGTACCCGGTACCCTCTGTAACAAAACACCCTGTCCCACCTCATCCCACCCCTCCGTGCATACAAACACATATACACATGGCCCAACCTGGAGTGCACAGAAAAGTTACTCAATATACATTTCTACATCAATCTGAAATCAGTTCTCCAACAACAAGCCGACACTTTATACACACAGGACCCAGGGTCCTCGGGGAGCAGTGGGCTGGGGAGAGGGAAGGCAGTCTTCCTGCTGACCAGCGTGTCCCGATGGGATCTGGGAGCCAGGCTCCCTTCTCTCCATGTGCTTCCTCTAGGAAATGTGTTTATAAGATGCACGACCTGCCAAGGCCTCTCCCTGCTCCTGGCAGGGTGCGGGAGGGTCTGTCCCGAGCCTCGAGCAGCAAAGCACAGGTGTGCCAGCCTCTACACAGCCATCTTGCTCCTCAGCGGTCCTGACGCCGGAGTGGGGGTGATGGCGGATGCCGTACTGGAGGCAAGTCATAATGTCCAGGGATGTGACTGTTCTTGGGTGAGTCGTAGTGGCCAGGGGGCAGGCCTGGAGGCAGTGGGGGCTGGGAGCCCACAGAATCTCGGTCTGGAGATAGAGAAGGGACAGGATGAAGACAGGTGATCCCTTCCCACCACTCTCTTCCCTTTTCCGGCCTCTTCGGCTCACAGATGCTGCTGCCAAGTTTCTCCAGATGTAGGCCAGTTTTTTAGCTCCCCAGCTGCCAGTCAAGCTGCCACCTCTATCTGACCACCTTGCAGAATATGAGGTCACTTTGTCACCTGCCTTTTCTGGGTACCAGCCAACTCCAAAATTAGGTGCTATACAGCAATGTCAAATCTTCCCTAATGTCACTTGCCAAACATCAGGCTCAGTCTGAGCCCACACCTGACCCCAAAGGCCTTGCTCTTGCTACCACAACATGCCACCTCTGCATTACTTCCCCTCTGTCCCTTCTCTGTTTCTGTGTCATAGTCCCCTCTAGCCCCTGCCACAGGGGAGAGAGAGGGCTCACCATGGGGGAGAGGGCTGGGCTGCTCATAGGTGCCACTGTCTCTCTGTGGCTGAGGGTGTTGCTGCCTCTGGCTGTTCCGGAACTGAGCAGCCTGCCTGGGAAGGGATCCCGAGGGAGGGCCTTTCATCTCGACATAGCTGCTCTCCCGAGGATTCCCCAGCAGGCCAGGCAGGTCCCGAATGGTGGCATAGGGGTTCTCACTGCTCAGGGAAGCCGTGCTGGCCCCCAGTCCCTCTTCCGAGATGGGCCCTGAGGACAGATGAAAGAAGACCGTCTTAGAGGCATTGGCTCCAAAACTCCAACACAGCCCTCCCCTGCCTCTGTGCCCGGACCTTTACTATAGAAGGGGCCTGGGCCATTGCTGTTGTTGTAGCTATAGCTGTAGCTTCTGTCCAGGCGGCCACCACCTGAGGGGAACAGCAACACAGTCAGATCATCGGTTCCCTCCTCAGGCTCCCACCTCCACCAGCACCTGGATCCAAACCGCCTTCTGCAGACACACACTCAGATGGAACAGGAGGTGGGACTGCACACCTCCCTCAGAGGCCCTACCCCTGTCCAGAGGCCCTGGAGGTGGATCTCGGCGGTGTTTCCAATCAGCAGGCAGGGTGGCATGGTTGTCATGCCCATGGGCTCCACCTGGCCGTTCAGGGGCTTGGAGGCTGGCAAAGAGCTGACTGCTGGGAAGCTGGTAGAAGAAGGGTGGAGTAAGGAGAGAACTGGCAAGAAGAGCTCTCCAGCATTCTGGAGAACCCACTCTGTACCCATTCCCCATAACATACCCCCTGGCCCAGTACTGACCTTGTTAGGGGGTGGGGGGTTAGGTGAGCACTGTGACAGGGTGTGATAGCTAGGGTTGGAGTAGTAGTGGCTGTAGCTTGGAGGAATATCTGTATGAACAGACACAGGTACAGAGTGACCTTCCTGGTCAGAGATAGTCCCAGACCCAAGAAGGTTGACCTGTCCTAGGACATTAATTATCAGCTTCTCTGACCTCCTTTCCTCCCTCCAATGCCCTACATCTCATCTCTCAGGTCCAGCAAAGGTATCAGGTGCTCCACTGGCCCCAGCTACTCATTTGAGCTTACCTGGCATGACATATTCAGAGCCATCTAGTCGCCCACTGCTGTAGGCCACTGCCAGGTGCTGGTGTTCCTTGCCTTTTTGCCAATGGCGGTAGCCAATGAACAGGGCCACCAGGGCCACCACCAGGGACCCCAGCACAGCAATGCCAATCACTGCCCCCACTGAGTTATAGGCTACTGGAGAGGTGGGCATCATGGTGAAGGGCTCCTGGCTTCCTAGTGTGATAGAGAAGTCACTCAGGGCAGCATCTTGGCTGTGCTAGAGTTTGGGGAGCATGCACAGGAGAGGCTCTGGTAGGGAGGCAAAGTGGAATGAGGGGCCAAGGTCCCAGTGAAGACCTGTGTTCTGATTCCCTGGACTTATGATTCTATGAAAGAACTCACCAATCCTGCAAGGGGCACCACTGTGCCCTGGGGGACACACACAGGCCCCAGTCTCTGGATGACATCTCTCTCCAGGACTACACTGACACAGCTGGGAGCAGTTGGCACCAAACATCCCTATGGTACAGCCTGGAAAAGAGTCAAAGAGGCAGACAGAAACATCAGAAAATCAGTCTCCATCCGGGACAGACGAGGGTAGGGGCATGATGCTCCCTTTCTGTTGATACCTTCCAAGCAGAGGTGTCCAGTCCAGCCTGGGGGGCAGAAACAGCTCCCATCCTGGGGGTGGCAGGTTCCACCATGATGACACTGGCAAAGTTGGGCACAGTTGGCTCCCCAGTGTCCTGAAGGGCATGCTACAGGAAAGAAAGGGTCTGTCTGATGGCAGGGCAGGGCCACCCACTCCTAGATGAACCTCTAGCATCACTGAAATCTTCCTCTTGACTTTGGTGTCCCAAAGGCAACAAGGCTGTGAACCTTCCCTACACAGTGATGACACAAATGCTGAATTCCAGCCCCGTGTCTCCCTGAACACCAAAACCCTATGCCCAATGCCTCCTCAACACCTGCGCTTGACCATGTAGTGGCTGTTTCCAGATCACACAGCCAGCCCCAGACAACCAAAGACTCCTAAACAACTCTACATTGTTTGGATCTGGACTTCCTTTAATTTGAACATAAAAAAGAAGTACATATCATACAGTTTAAAGCATAACATTCAAGTATCTGACACTAGCAAGTAATCTACTAGTGTTACATAGATTTACTAAAATAGATGCTACCAAATTAAATTCCACAGAGATACTAGCAAATTCTGTGGGCAAACTTCACAGCTCACTTCCGTCTACCCTATCAACCCATAAGCTGACAGCCAGTCTTCATACTAATCGCTTCTCATTTCCCCATCTCAAATGTGTTCTGCTCAGTTTTTTTTAAACTAATCTTTTCCATGACATTCTTCATATATTTGTGGAAAAGAAACAAGTTGAGAAGTGCAAAAGATGAAAAAAAAACTTCCCTCAAGGCTCCTCCCCACCCCCGCCACTGCCCACGACAGGAGCTTCTCTCCCTGGACCACTCATGAGAAAGGCAGGGACCCCTGATCTTCCAACGCTACCTCCTCAGCACCTAGACCAGCACCTGGCATGCACACAATTCCCAACAAACATCTGCTCATATAGTTGATATAGATTACCAAGTCAAAGAGGGTTCAGAGGCTTTTTGCCAAGAGCATAAACACCAGAAGCAGTACCAGCCTGCCCTCTCGGTTTGCATACACACTCACACACAGGAGTCACCACGTACGCTGGGAGCAGTCTGGGCCTGTCCAACCAGCCAGGCAGTAGCAGGTCCCATCTGACGGGTTGCAGGAGGAGTGGTTGGCACACTTGCAGGGCACACAGCGTTTGCCATAGCGACCTGGATGACAGGCTGGGGGAAAGGGGCTCATGGTTACTACAAATAGGAGCCAACCCTCCTCCTTGTCCCTTCCCACTTTAACTGGTGCAAAGACTGGAGCCAGCACAAGAGACCGTATGGATAGAATAGGGGTTTCTGGCATCTGACACTGCTCTGTACCTACTGTAGGCAGACAGGGGAGGGGGAGGGAGCCTCACGCCTCTGACAGGAGGGTCCTCTGAATCCAGGGGCACACACACAATTTCCATTCTCAGGGATGCAGGTACCCCCATTCTTGCATGTACAGGCGTTACTACAGTTCGCTCCCCAGAAGCCCTCATGGCAGGACAGGTGGCAACGGATACCTGTGCAAAAGAGTGGGGCGAGTGAATCTGACCTGGACTCACCCCTTCTTCTGAGGGTCCTGGACACATTTCCTGTGGGATACATCACCCAACTCCACAAGGGCTGGGACCTGAACACCCAGAAGCTCACCCATCCATCCAGCCTGGCACTGGCAGTGTCCATGAACAGGGTCACAGCCATCGGCGTGTTCGCAGTCACAACGCCTGGCACAGCCTTCACCAAACTGTCCCTTCTTGGAGAGGAAGGGGAGGGGGGACAGGCCAATCACCCTGGAGTGGGTTGGGATGGGCTAACATGCCCTCCCTGCACCCAGGGAGGAAGGTTGTTAAGCACTTACCGGGCAAGGAAGCTGGCAATGAACCCCATGCCACCCAGGGGTGCAGGTACAAGCTCCAGTTTGGGGGCTGCAGGTTGCCTTATTGACACACTGGCAACTGGCATTGCAACCGAAGCCCCAGGTTCCAGGTGGGCAGGGCACAGAGCAGTTACCACGTTGCCAACCTGTATGAGGGGCATTGCAGGTAGGCCTGGGAACTCCGCTCCCCTACCTTAGAAAGCACACTGTCAGGCTCTGTGCTCTGGAGCTAGGGGTGGCAGTGGGGTTATTTGTGGTCAGTATAAGAGACAGCAGAGAAACTGTTCGATGTTAGATTTGAGGAGATGCACCCCCCTTAAGGGCGTCAGTTGCCTCTTGGCCAGTATGAAGAGGACTGGAATCAAAAGCCAAATGTTTATAGTCCCCACCAGGTAATTGAGTTATCTAGGGGATGTGTAAGACAACAGGGAGGAGTGGGGACTGAGTTTTGTTAAGTACAGTGGCAGGTTAGCCCAGCAAAATGCAGCTGTATTGGGATGCTGCCTAAAAGCTCCCATGTGTCATCGGGGAAGTCTTGGGGAAACCTTCCCTGGGTGCTGCCATTGTGTGGTTTTGTATTACTAAGGGTGAGGACTATTTACCAAAGAGATGCCTCCGGCTTGGGCTTTAAGGACAAACAGGATTTTTGTGGTTAAAGAAAAGTGAAGTAGACATAGCAGGAAGGAAGTCGCCTGGCTACTTTCCCAGCGTCCAGCTGCTGTCCCGTGACTCTGCCCTTGTACCCAGTCACAGTCCCTCCCTGCCCTGGGCCCCTCCAGCCCGCCCCTACCATGGACCGCCTTCCTTTCTTCCCTGCGGGATGTGAGGGCGATCTGGCTGCGACATCTGTCACCACATTGATCGCCAGGGTTGATTCGGCTGATCTGGCTGGCTAGGCGGGTGTCCCCTTCCTCCCTCACCGCTCCATGTGCGTCCCTCCCGAAGCTGCGCGCTCGGTAGAAGAGGACGACCTTCCCCGAATAGAGACAGACCGTTCTTCGGTCGAGGGTATACGAGTAGCTGCGCTCCCCTGCTGGAACCTCCAAACAAGCTCTCAAGGTCCTTTCTTCCCTGCGTCCCACCCCAAACCAGCGCCCAGACCCCACTCCATTACCTTCCTTACAGATGCAAGAACCGTCGGTGGGCGAGCAGGCCAGGGCGTTTTCACAGGAGCAGCGCGCTGAGCAGTTGATTCCGTAAGTGTCAGGGGGACAGAGGCTAGCACAGTGCGGGCCCTGAAAGCGGCCCGAGCGGGCTGCTGAGCAGACAGCCCAGTTCCCCACCTGTCCGCCCCACCCTCCCTGCCACTCCCATGGCACAGGGTGACTCCCGCTGGCCTGGCACGGCCACACCTCACCGTGTAGCCTGGTGCGCACTGACAGAGGCCGCTGGCTGGCTGGCAGACGCCGCCATGCAGGCAGAGGCAATGCTCCTGGCAGCCGGGTCCGTGCGTGTCCTGAGGACAGCTCTCGTTGCAGTGCAGGCCTGCCCAGCCCGGCAAGCATGAGCACTCCCCACTCATAGGGTGACAGCTGCGGGCAGGTGGGGACGTGGTGTGTTCCGGAAGCGGACAACCACCAGACCCCCTCCCCATGGAGGGAACCCGGCATCATAGAATAAAGGGACCATAGGGAGACCTGCCGCTTTTCTGAGAGTGATCCCTCCCCTCTCCCTTTTCCCTTGGTGTCCTTTGTCGTCAACCCCCCCCCCCACCGTCTAGCACTTGGGTATGGCTTGGACCTTTTTCAGGACTTGGGGTCTCTCAAGCACTTAAGGTCTTTCCCACTGACCTCTTGGGTCACCTTCAGAGACCCTTCTAGACAACCTTTGGACCAAAACGCCCCACTGCCCACCTGAGGCTGTGCTCTGGGTCGCAGGTGCAGGGCATCTGGCAGCTGAGGCCATAGAGACCTTCAGGGCAGAGACGTTCCGTGCAGCGGTCCCCAGTGAAGCCGTGTTCGCAGAGACATGCACCATTGGCGGCAAAGCAGCGGGCACCAGGGGCACAGTCACACATCTCAGCACAGTCCTGCCCGAAGCGGCCCACGGGGCACTCCTCACGGCACCTGGGCACCCAAGGAGTGAGCCAAACCTCCCTTATTGCCTCCTGGCCACTATCCCAGACACGCTGCTCCCACCCTTACCAGCTCCACTCACCGAGCCCCAGTGAAGCCGGGGGCACAGAGACACTGCCCGGTGAACCGGTCGCAGAGACCTCCATTGTGACAGCGACATTCCAGAGAGCAGTTGGGTCCGTGGAAGCCCTCAGGGCAGGGCAAGGAGCATATGATGCCCTACGGGGGCAGGGTTTTGAGAGGTCTGGCACCCAGCACCCTTAATACTCCCTTACCTAGAGCCTTCAAACCTTTCCAGGGCCAGAGTCCAACCCTCACACACCCCCAGAGCCCTCTTGAGAACCAGTCATAGGATTCGCCCCAGACTCCACACCACACCCTTCATACCATCCATCCCGGGGGGCAGCTGCAGGAGCCCTGGTGAGGCTGGAAAACACCCCCATTGTGGCAAGGATGGGTGTGGAGACAGAGGAAGCCAGAAGTGTCTGAGTGACAGGACATCTCACAGCTGCTGGGCAGAAATGGGGGTGAGTGTATAAATACGCCTGACCTGCTCACCCCTTTGCCACCCAGGCCAACAGGTGTACCCCAGGAGGAAGGCTGACTCCAGCCTTAGGGAGTCCCACCCCCTTTCCCTGTTGGAAAGTTGAGTCAGAAAACAAGAATTTCCAGGACTCATAATGTCAGGGACACCCAGCCTATGTCCTACATGCCCTCTCCTCTGCCTCCACCTTTGCTCCCATGGTTCTCCTGGGGAACAGCCTCTGCCTGCACGTTTCTACCCCACTGACTTATGCCAGAGCTCCCCTCTGAAGCTGGATCCTCCTCCATGGGCACCTAGATGCCCCTTCTCCCTTCTCTGACAACCAGCTCCTTTTGCACCCTGTTTTTCAGCAGAGATGCTGGATGCTAATCTCAGACCCACATTACATTTCACACACATGCAAGTTTATGTCACTTTCAGAGACCCTTCTAGACAGTCTTTTCCCATGGTACAGACCGGAATCACCCTCAGGGAATCGACGGTTTGCTCAGGGTCTCTCACCAGCGAATGGCAGAACTGGGACAAAGATGTTGGCCTCTCAACTCCATCCCAGTCCCCTTTGGGATCCTGTCCCGATTCCCTCCACGCCCATGTGGTCCTGTGTCTGTGACCCCCTTAGTCTGCTATTCCCCTCATTCCGCACCTGGGCCCAGTTCTGTCTGGAGGGCAGAAGCAGGCTCCAGTCTGGGGGTCACAGACTGCTCCTTGGCACTGACAACTGAACTGACAGGCAGGGCCATAGTAGCCAGGTCGGCAGGGCTGAAGGCAGTTTGGAGGCTGCAGGCCAGCAGGGCAGGAACAAGCCCCACTCTTGGGGTCACAGGAGCTGTTGTTGCCACAGATGCAGGGCTTGTCACACTGTGGCCCCCACACTCCCGGGGCACATGCTATGGAATAAGGAGGGGAGAAGGAGGTCATCACCAGGGATCTCACCCCTCCCTAGTCTCTAGTTAGTCCCCATCTCCTAGGCCCCCACTGCTGTACCCCCAGCTCTGGTCCATCCTGTACCCATCTCCAGAAAAGGAGATGGCTGCAGCGATGGGTTCTGAGTACCTGTGCCCTGGTAGAGCAGGAGTGCTCAAGAGGCCTGTACCCCTGAATCACAAGAGGGCACCCCTGCAGCCACCTGCCACTTACCGCTGGAGCAGTCGTCACCTCGCCAGTCTTGCTCACACTGACATTGATTGGGCGCCACACAGCGGCCATGGACACACTCCTGGGCACAGAGCGCTGGAGCAGAGAGGGGAAGGAAGGAGTGCTCCAGCCCAACCCTGCCCACCTTTTACCTCTGAAGCTTAACCTCATCTTCCTTCACACCAGGAAGGGGAGAGGTGAAGCATCAATTCTGATCCGAATGTGCAGAAAAACTGGGGGCAGAAACTCAGGTGAGAGCTTGATAAGACCTCAGGATTCCGAACTTGTTGGGAAAATGGGGAGAGGGCTCCTCAGACATGAATGTTGGCCAACGAGGGGGCACGAGTCCAGGGTTAGTTGCGCTGAGCTGGGGGCCTTTGTGTGGGATGGTAATAGGCCAGGTTGACAGAGGAGGACAGGAGCACAGTAACTCCAATCTGGGGGTGCTTAGGGTTCTGGGGGGATGGGAGCAGAGGCTAGAACGGTGGCAAATCAGAGAAAGATAGAAACAGGGAGATTATAACTGGAAGAGATTGCAAGGCACCAAAGCATCACACCCAAGACACGGAGTAACAGAAATCTAAGTGGTCCCCAACTGGGGGGCACAGACAGATGCAGAGACACACACAGCTGAATGACATGGAGAGAGGACTGGAGAAACATGAGGAGGAAGGGCGGGTGGGGGCAGTGCTCAGAGGATCTAAAGACAAGGCAGAGGAGGGGGTAGGGGGAGGGAGAGAGAACCCAAAGAGTAGAAGGGTATCCCCACACTGGTGGGAGCAGGGAGGAGCTATGAATGTGGGCTAAGCTCTTCCACCACCCCCCCCCCTTCCTGGGACTCACGAACACAGGCCTCGTTGCTCTCGTAAAAGCCCCGGCAGCACTGCAAGCGCTTCCGGTGGCCTGTCTTCACCACTTGGCGGTAAACAGTCCGATAGACAACCCTGGGAGAGTCAGGAGGTGGCCTCAGCTCTCCCTGCCCACCCCCTGTCCAGCTCATCACAGCACCAGAGAAGCCTGGGGGCACTACCAACACTCTGGGGGAGGCATAGAAAAAGCATCCACTCCCTCCTTGCCCCACCTAGTCACACACATTCAGGTGGCACCCACCCACTCAGACCATACGTGCTACAAACACACAACATCTTACAGCTAGGCCTTCCCACTAATCTCTAGAGAGATTCAGAGAAGGGGGGTATGCTGGGAGGCAGCAACTCAGCAGCCATGGAAGGGGGATACAGAACTCACGTGGGCAGGGGGCAGGAATGTGGGCTCTCCCAGGGTCGGTTACAGGGCTCGGAGGGAAGTTGGCTGAAGGGGCGGGACTGAGACTCCTTGGTGACGGTGGTGTAACTGCAAGACAGGGAGCAGAGTGGGGACCCAAGGCAGTGAGAGGCCTGAGCGGCCGGTGGCATAATGGAGCAGCAGGAGACAGGGCTTTTCAAGGAATTGTTATCCCAACATTTGAGATTTCTCCCCCCAAGGTTAGGATGGGTTCCCCCCACCCCAACCTGCTCCCTCAAGTCTGGAGATATGCTCCCAGGTTGCATCAGAGGTTCCCAGGCTCCCATCAGAGCTTCCCTCCCATCCTGTTGGACCAGAACCTTCAGTTTTTCCTTCCTCCCGCAACTGGGAGATGAGCTAGAACTGACTTTTGGACGGATGGAGATGAGCTAAAGCATGTGTGGCCAGATCCCACCCTAGGTCCCGGGATCTTGATCCCCGGCCCTGTCCCCTTTGCTCCCCTGGGCTGCCTCTCTGCCTGCTCACAGTGACTGGCTCCGGCTCTGCACGCTGCACAACAGCCAGTCTCCCATGGGGGGTGCCAAGGACAGTGATAAAGAAAGGACAGGTCGAGAGCCGGATGGAGACTGAGACAAGGTCAGAGATAAGGATGGAGTCAGAGGCAACCCTTGGCAGGGAGTCAAGAGAGCAGAGCAGAAACTGGAGAGGGGAGGCAGGAAGGGAGAAGGTGAGGGAAGGAACCAGGCAGAGAAGCCCAAGCAGAGAGAATGCGGAGCTCAGAGGCCCTTCTCACCTTTCCCAGAAGCTGCAGGTGTTGGGGTCACTGGGGTTGAGGGTTCTAGCCGGCACCAGACCCAGGGCCAGAAGGAGGAGGGAGCACAGAGATGCTGCCATTGCAGACCTGCGACAGGCTGGGTGTGGAACAGGTGAGCAGGCACAGTGCTGCAGAGGCCAAGCAGGGTGTGGGCGGAGGGGAGGCTGCAACACTTGTCCTCCCCCCCCCCTCCTGGTTCTCTGCTCCCAGCTTGAGGCTTGACCTGGCTGAAGCCTGACCTGGCAGTGGCAAGCCATGCCATCTGGACTTGCTCACTGTGTCCTCTGCCTCCATCTCCACCTTGAATGTTCCTCTTTTTCAAGGTCTAGCCCAAATGCCACCCCTCCTTCCCTGCTGTTCCCCAGCCCCTGGCAAACTACACCCATATATCACAGTTCTGGTGCCTATCCCCACACCAGGACTGTACCTCTTCTCTCTGAATCCCCTGCCCCGACCCAGGGCACTTGAATATTTACACCAAGGTACACAGTTAGAGCCAGAGCAGGGCATCAGGAGGAAAGAGGGCTTGAGGCGGGCTGCAAGAGCTTTCCAATAGTCAGATGTAGTTGGATAATGGATCTGTCCTCCGGGGTGGTGAGCTCACCACCATTGGGTATGAGCAGACAGAGGTCAAAACCACCCCATGGCATCAGGGGCTTTCTGCTATGTGGGGTGGGAGTCAGGGGTCCCGGTGGCCTTGAAGGCCCCCCAATGTGTCTTCAGCTCATTCAGGCTCAGGAGAGCCCAGAGAGCATGTCACTTCCACCCCATCTTCAGCCATGTCACACTCATAGCTTGAAATCAGACATGGAAAGAGGATCAGTCCCCTACCAAAGCCAGCCTGCCTTGGTAATCAACCCCAAGGGTTCCCAATGTGGCATCAGATTTAAGGAGAAGGTGGCCCTCCTCTGGCCAGTCCACTGGCCATCTGGAAACAGGTTCCTCTCCATCACCAGCACCCCTTGGCTCTGGTTACCCAGTGAGTGGGCAGAGGGTGGGGCTCTCAGATGAGTCCGCTGAGGTTCTTGAGCTCAGAAAAAGGGCTGAGCTGCCTGCTCGCCGCCCCCACACTGGTTCCAGATTCCGTGTAAGTGCTTCTAAAACTTGCCCTGGCTCCTTGCTCTACGCGTCTCCGAGGCACCCACATCTGCTTATAATTTCTCCAAGAAGAGAGAAAGGTCGTGGTTGCTGGCCCCGTACCCCCCTGAGTATCTCTGGAATGCCTGCTGCCTGGCCCACCCCTCGCCCCCCACCCACACACTCCCAGGGTCCCCCACTGCTACTTCTCCAATCAGGGCTGACTCTCTCCCTTGCTCTCTCCCTCGAGTTCTTGAGGAAGAGGTTTGTTCCCCAACTTAACCCCCTCTCCCCCACAGTCCACCCCTCTAGTAACCCTCCTGAAGTCTAATTTCCACTCTCTCCTCTCTGCTGCAGGGCTGACCCACACCACTCCCCAGGCTCCCTCCCTTTCATTGCCGACTTCTCCCAACCCCCTGCAGTCCAGAGCAGCCATGTCCCCCATCCTCTGACTAGTTGTCCCCTACACAGCACCCTCTTCCCTCCCCAGAAAATCTCAAACTCCAGCCTTCTTTGTGTCCCCCCAGCCCACACTCGGCCCCCAAGTAACTCACCAGACCTTTATGGCATCCTGGGGCCTGAGAAACGCTGTGGAGCCCTGGTCCTGAGACCCTGGGCCATGGCCTAGGGAGTCAAAGTGTGTCCTGGGGGATCCCAGCCTCTGGAGCTTGAAAACAGGAAATAGAAATGATGGAGGCGAAGAGCAGACAATTTTGTAAGGGAGGCACCACAAGGAGGTTGGGGCAGAAGTGATTAACACAGCCATTGAACCAGCTATAGAAATGAAAATTCCGCAGGGGCCAGCTGCTCCAGCAAGTACCAGGTGCTACAGAAGTATCCAGAGGTGCAGACTGAGATGCGACATGGAGATGGAGGGCTTTTGTAGAGAATCATTGGTTCTTACAGAGCAACTTGCTTACACATAGCAGTTAATTTAACAAAAGTTAACAACTCCACATAGGGCTGGACTCCTCCTTAGGAAAAGGAGACAGGGAGATTGAGGACCATCAGAGAAGCCCTTTCTGTCCTCTCAGTTTCCACCTACTTGTTCAGTTAACAAAAGCAGTCAACTCCACAGAGAAACAAGCTGGTCCTGAAAAGAAGACTGTGTCGGCACAAGGTCTGCCCTGGCAAGGGGCAGCAGTCCTCCTGCCCGCCTGTGCCGTTGCAGGTAGGTGTTGTTTCTTGTCGCCAACCTTCCCCCTGGCCGAGGCTCCCGAGGCTGCCTGCCTTGGGAGGGAAGAAGGGGCCTCACTACTAACCCTGTGCCTTCCAGCACGATTCCCTCTACCCACCCATATCTGTGCCAGTGTTCCTTACTCCTTTCTCCTTTTTACAATAACTAGCACCTCTGTCTCTGTCTTGTGGAGAAACTCAACACCTACTACTAAAAAGGGAGCTCTGGTGAAAATTTTCCCAGAAATAACCCAAGGACCCCCACTCTCTGAACCCAACACATCTCCAAATCGACTTTACTTCCATCATCCTCAAACCATCACCATCACCCATGTCCTGCTCTCCACCACTGCCCACCTCCAGGGCGAGCTCTGATGGACCTCACTGACCTTCTCCCCACCTCACCTTGAGAGTACCTGCCAGCAAGGCCATGGGCAGGTTCCTGAGTCCTCTTCTCCCCCTTCTCACCTCCAATCTTCTCTGCATTCTTTCATCCACTCCTACCCCCTTTGCTTCTGCCCTACCCCTGCCAGGGGCTCTGGCTTAGAGCCTGGGGTTAGAGTTCAGTCTGTCTGGACCCACAATCTTCACCCTTGTCCCTGGGTAAACCTCATCTCCAGGCTTCCCCTGGCCTGGATTCATCCCCAGAGCCCACAGCCGCAGGGAGATGGGTAAATTTGCAGCAGGAAGGAGTTGAGCTGAAGCACCTCAAGGAAGGGCTGTGCAGCTTAGGCAGCAGAGCCCATGTCTTCTCTCCCATTTATATCAACCCAAGGCCCAGGAGACAGTTCATCACCCCCTCTCACCACCCTTGGATGAAAAGGCTGCAGGGCCCTTGAGAGAGGCTTGCAGGTGGGCAGGGGATGAGATCATGACTCAAAGTTCAGGGGCTGATCTAACAGCCAGAAGCTGGCTGGCTGCAGGGGTGGGGAGAATCTGTTTTCCCAAAGGACTCCAGGCAGGACTGGAGTAGGAAGAAGAGGGTCAGAGGTGGGGCTGGAAGCCAGGGCGGGGGTCTGCAGTGGGTGGTCTCAGGGAAGGCCAATGGATTGGAGATCCCAGCGGAGGCAGAAAGAGGGATAGGATATGGCCTGACCAGCCTTAGCCTCTACAGAGGGAATGGGACCAAACCGGAGCCCTGACCCTAGCTTTCTTCTGGTGCTTTGCTCGTCCCATCAGAACCTTTGTCCCAGTAGGGTTAAGAAACGGAGACCTTGACCCATACTTCCCCAGCCCCTCCAGTCCCACCAGCACTGGGCCTCAGGGGCATTAAATCTGATAGCCCCCAACCTGCCCAAGGACCTACAGTTTATCCACTAAGGAACCCCATCTTGCCCACTATAGGCTTACTTCTTCCCATATTTCTTCCTTCCCCCTACTCAGCCTCTTCAGAGTTTGGGGGGGTCCAAACCCTTCCATCCAAGAACAGCAACATGACCCCACTTACTATTGGGGTAGGCTGGGCACTTTTACAGGGATCATCTCATTTACAGTTTCATCAACCCATGATGATACTATTCCTTTAACAGAGGAAGTTGGGACAGAGAGGGTCAGTCACCTGCCCATGACCTCACCGCCAGTAGTATCAGAGCCCAGCTCTAAACCAAGCTGCCCACGGAGGCCTTCCTGGGGGTCCATCCTCCAGTCCAGGCAGAATCCCACGGGTTTCTACAACTTTTTAATAGCCTGTTATGGGGAAAGGGGGAGGCTGGCAGGGGGCCTGACAGGAGAAGGGGATGGGGGTGGGAGCTGCCATCAGAACCATCAAGAGGCGTGGGAACTGGGATGTGTTTACAGTCAAGAATGAGCTGACACTTCTCTCTCCTCCACCTCAAGAGGCAAAGCAGCTGGGCTCCCGGCCAATCCTCATCCTTAGCCCCCCAGCCAGCCCGCCAGCCACAGATGCCTGTAGGCCCCCAGCAGCTCTGCCTTTACAGCCTCCAAACCCACACTGGCCCACCCACCTCTTCTCCAAGCTCAGATTGATCAGAGTCCTCTGTACCCTCACTGTGCCCAGCCCCTCCTAAGTGGAGGAAAAAGAGTTTGGGGCCTGGGGCGTGGAGTCAGAGTAGATGGAAGATGCCTATTTTTATTGGAGGCAGAGGAGTGGGGCTGACCGGAAGTGAGACAGCAAGAGGGACTTCCCCTGCTCCCTTCCAACTCTGGGAGGTGTCAATGCCAGAGGTTCTCTGAGCCCTGTAGTCCCCTCCCACCTCACCCCAACCCCTGTGGCCCCCAGTTCTCAGTTTGCTTGGCTATGAAAAGGGGGTGATAATAGTGGCTTCCTTGTGGGGGGCTAGTGGCAAATGAATAAATGAGTGACTATAGGTAAGGTGCTTAAAGCAGTGCATGGTATGCTGGGCTAAGAGCACTGTCCCCAAGAGCATCTTCTAGCTCACATGGCCCCTCCCCCTCCCCCCCTCAGTCTGTCACACCCTTGAAGTATCAATTCCAAGAAAAGCTGAATCTTGTTTTTATTTTCCGAAGAACCCCCAAGATGATCCGGGAATGGGACCTTAGAAGCTGACAGAAAGGAAGTGGGGGTAGGAGGGGGTTGGAATCCCCAGGGAACCTGATCCCCCCCAGAACCATAGTCGGCTGCCCGCCAGGTGCAGCTTCAGGCCAAAGGCAGGATGCCTGAGAAGGCAAGATGCCTGAACTCGGTCCTCCAGGCCTCTGTCTGGCCACCATCACAGCGCCTTGCTCCATCCTCGCTCTTGTTTCTCTAAGGCTCTAGTATATACGTTGCGTGACCGCAGACTTGTCACTTTAGCCTGCTGGGTCTCCATAATATTCTAAAGGTATGACAGACCAAGGGGAGGGGGAGGGGTCACGTGGGCACAGGCTAGAAGATGCTCTTGGAGACAGTGCTCTTAGCCCAGCATACCATGCACTGCTTTAAGCACCTTACCTATAGTCACTCATTTATTCATTTACCACTAGCCCCCTACAATTATTATCATCCCCCTTTTCATAGCCAAGCAAACTGAGAACTGGGGGCCACAGGGGTTTGGGTGAGGTAGGAGGGGGCCTCCATTTTCTCATGTGTAAAATGGGAAAACTGACTCCACATTCTACCCAGGCTGTACAAAGGTTTGAATGTCAGGTCTGAGTGCTCACCCTAGAGCAGAGCCCCAGATCACAGGGCCCTCAGCAGAAGTGTGTTGATGTAGGAACAGAATTCCCCAGGCTCTCTGGCTCTCTCTTTTTGCCTTTTGTCTTGTTCTTCATCAGATACTATGTTTTCTGCCCTTTTCTCTTCTTACTCCATCGGTTTCCCCCTCCCTGTATCAAGGTTGCCATGTACAGTTGTGCAGTATGTTCACTGCACAAGAGCATCTGCCTTCAAATAGGGAATTAGAAGCTGAACTCCAGTCACTCACCATTCACCCTTCATTCTTAGCTTAGCACCAAGGTTGCCCTCCCCTATGTCTCTCCTGTCTGCCTGCATCTCTTCTAGCCTCTTTCTCTGTGCACTTTTTAAACCTACCTTTGTCATGGAGATAGGATCACTTAATTCTCCCCATTCAGCAGTGAGATCCCAGTTCGAGGACTCCCCAGCCCTCCCCACACTGGGAAACACTCTGACCCTGGGCTTCTGGGCTCCACACACGTGCCACGCAGCGCACACGTGCACCCACTTGCACACGCGAGCACAGTGCTCCTCCTACAGCCAGCTGAGCCAAGCCTTTGGCACGCCAGGCATGTCTGCCGGATGGAGGGACAGGAAGCCGGCGTGTGAGCTGGAGGCTGGGTGGGAAGGGGGCAGGGGTGAGGGGCCGGCCTTGTGTTCTCTGTGGTCAGGAAACAGAAGCTGGAGGGTCCTCAGCAAACCTGTTTACTCATCAGGAAACAGGGAAACTGCAAGGACGTTGATTCACCAAACACCTACCGCGTGCCTCCAAGAGATTGGTGCCCCCGCCAGTCCTGATCCCAGTCAGCACCTGCAGGTACTGGTATTGCCCCCATTCCTCAGGCCAGACCCTGGTGCAGCGCAGGTAAAACAACTTTCCCCAACACCACAGCGGGATTAGACTCTGCTTCCAAGAACAGAGCAGTGGGAGTGGTAGTACAGGGGAGAGCAGAGGATTACTTCTGGGGTGACAGGCCGGTAGGCAGCTCCTGTCCACCCTGTTCACCACCATCTAAAACACTCTCAGAAACTGTAGCTCTGTTCTGGCCATCACCCTCTCCAGAGCCCTGTGGGCCCCCGTACCACAGAATGGGTACCCAGGGACAACCCCCCCCCCCAGTGTCCAGTCCCATGTCTTCTGTCCCTGGGCTCCTATCTCACAGGACAGTGCACTGTCCTCACATGCCTCCCATACACAGCCAC
Source organism: Uropsilus gracilis (assembly GCA_004024945.1). Taxonomy (NCBI): domain Eukaryota; kingdom Metazoa; phylum Chordata; class Mammalia; order Eulipotyphla; family Talpidae; genus Uropsilus; species Uropsilus gracilis. The sequence continues at coordinate 26,187 of PVHY01018486.1, forward strand.
CTTGCCAGGCCACTGCTGGCATACCAGGTCCGACACGCTCTTCCCAACACCTCTTCCAGGAAGCCCTTGGTAGCTTTAGGCCTCTCAGGTCCTCTAGCTCACAGGTCCTCACTTAGCAAGGCCACAGGGATGCCCACAGCTCAAAGGATCCTTGGGCTCTTATTCCACAGTTCTGCCCTGATGTCAGCTCCAAACTGGATGTGGATCAGTTCCCAAAGGCCCAATGCTTCCTCAAATCCCAGTCAAGGCTTGGCATTGGGGTTCCACTTCAGGGCATGTGTAGGACTAACCTGGGCCACTCAGGAGCTCCCAGCCGGGGGTACCTCCAGACTGATAGGCCAATCAGATAGATGGTGGATATCCATGTCGGGATTGATGCTTTGAGGTCTGGTTCCCCCACCAGGATGAGGCCCCTTCTAATCTCCTTCTTGTTGGAGGCCCTATCACTGAGCACATGTTTCAGGTTTTCCCCCAAACTCCCATCCTATGGCCAATGCTCTTCGTAAGCTCTGTCTGTCTCGCTGACTACAGCTCTGTGGACACAACTCTGCTTCCCTCGCCAGCACCTGACAGGCAGTATACAAAATGTCTGTAAGGACTAGATGGAGTCTTGAAATCCTTCCCAGATGCAACAAACCTTGACTTTACTTCTGTAGGTGTAGGGGAAAGGGAGGGATGCTGGAGGTTGTGGTTTTACTGCTCTCTCTTTCCCAAGAAGGAGACTAGGGCCCGGCACAGTGGTGCATGCCCGTAAGCGACAGCTTACGGAGTTGCGGCGGGGTCTGGGGATCGTGGTCCGAGTCCCGCCCAGGGCAGCACAGCGAGACCTAGTCCCAAAAAATAGCTGGGCGTGGTGGTCCGTGCCTGTAATCCTAGCTACCTGGGAAGCTGAGGCTGGGGACTGTTTGAGTCTGTGGTACCCCGGGCAACGTGAGCCTGCCGTTCCACAGGCAAAAATAGCGAGACCTACTCTCAAAAAATAAAAATAAAAAGAAGGAGACTGGACACTGGGCCCTCTTTCCAGGCCTTCAACTTGGCACTGGTGGGCCCGCTGGGATGTGGAAGGGATCTGAAAGAGCTCCTCGAGTTATCAGTTACTCAGCAGCTGCAGTGCTGCCCTCCCACCCTCAGGCAGGAATCCTCCAGGATGAGTACACTATAGTGCCAGGCACTAGGTCACCTGGGCAGAGGTTTGCCCAGACCTGAGCCCTTACCTTGCACCTCTGCCCAGGGACAACACCCCCCACTCTCCACATCCTCCCTGTGAAACAGAGGGACCGGCCCAGATCCACTGTGTGAGTGTGTGGTGAGAGGCAGAAGCAGAAGAGGATACCCAGGAGGCCAGCTGCCCCAGGGCCCACCCCCAAGCTGTTTCTCTGGAGCCCATTTGGCCACCTGTCAGTTCAGTATTACCCATTATCATCCCTTGTTAAATATACCCTGTGGATCAGACACTTTCTTTCAATGCTCTCCACAATCCTATAAAGTTAGTACAATTAAATATGTCTCCCATTTTGTAGATGACGACATAGCCCAGAGAAGTTCAGTCATTTACCCAAGGTCACACAGTCAACCAACCAAAGCCTGCCATGCCCTTTGTCTTTCTGCCCCTGTGGTTTCTTTGGTCTTCTGACTCTTTCTTCACCTCCTTTGTTTTCATTCTCTAGGTCTCTGCTGTTTTTCTAAGGCCACCTTTCATTCCCCTCTGGACAGTGTTTCAAAGATTCTCTCTGCCTTTGCTGTGGTTTGTGTCTGTTGTTCTCTGTCTCATATTTATATATCTCTGTTTTGGTCTTTGTCTTTCTCTCTCTCCTCCTTCCACTCTCCCATAGGTTACATACCAGCAGCGAGCCAACACCCTCCTTAGAGCTCCAGTGGGCCTCAGTCACTGTGGCTGTGGGAAGCTCAAGCTCATGGCTCCAAGGCTATGCAAACAGGCCAAGAGACCTAAGTGGAGGCTGTGCCTCAGACCCCTCACAACACCCCATGATCTCTATCTCCAAGTGGCTTTCTGATTGGTGAATGGGTCTGTCTGGAAAGGTGGATGGGGGTTCCTCTTCTGGGAAAGTATGATAGGGGATGGGAGGTATGGGAGTGGAGAAACAGATACCAACCCTCATATTTACTACCCAGGACACAAGGAAGACAGAGGCCAGCCTGACCAGCTGACCCAGCTCCTGTAGAAGCAAGTACAGGGGCAGGAGTTGATGCTGGGAGACCTCCAGGGAAAGAGAGTACTAGCAAAGAAGACATGGCTGCCCAATGTCCTCATGGCTGCCCCATGTCCTCATGGCTGGTTCACATGTGCGAGTGTACTTGCACACGCACACACACATACATACACACAGGCACTAGATCATGGATGGGATTGAGGTGGGGTTCAGAAAACAGCTCACCCTCACCCCAGCCCAGTTTGGGCCAGGATTAAGAGCTGACCCCTTGCCCGATCCTGCCTAGAGCTGAGGTCCAGCTGAGCCTGGGAATCTCAAGTCAGCACAGGCTGTTCCCATCCCCAGGGACTGGGGTCACAGCCCAGCCCCGGGAAAGGTCACTCCCAAAAAAGCCCAGAACAGGAGAGCTGAAAGTCCACTACTGGTGGCTTGAAACAGGCCTCAATGAGGGATGACCTTGCTGGGGCCAATGCCTGACCACCCCACACCCAGGTACACCAGTCTTGCTGTTTAGCAGTATTCAAACCACCCACCTACCTGGACCACAGAGCTTTCTGGAGATCCAGGCCAAACTCCAGTCCTTACAAGCAGTACAGTAATGAGCACCAGAGGCCCTAAAAACCTGCGTCTCTTCCCTAGGTCTTGCTATTTTTGCCCGTGGAACTGCAGGCTCACGTTGTCCGGGGTACCACAGACTCAAGCAATCCCCAGCCTCAGCTTCCCAGGTAGCTGGGATTACAGGCGTGCGCTACCACACCCAGCTATGTTTTTGGTTTGTTTTTGTTTTTTTGTTTTTTT
>PVHY01018487.1:0-29205 GCA_004024945.1 Uropsilus gracilis
TTCATCCAGGCAGTGTCACTAAGTGTCATGGATGCCTTGGTCATTCAGAGATTCAGTATTTTTTGTAGGTTATTGACCCTTTTTTCCTTATCTCTTCTTTTTCTGTCCTTGAGAATTTTGTTGTCTTTAAACACTTCAAAAGAGCCCATAAATACTTTCTAGTCATTAAGTTTTTATTTGCTTTAGTTCTAATAAAAAAAAGTCAGGAATATAAAAGTCACTTATAAATAAAACATAAATGTAGAATGCAGACATAATCATTTCTGTTTGTTCAGTGTATTTGCAATGACCATAGATAAGCTAGTTTATAAAGTTAGTATCTATAAAGTTAGTATCTATAAAGCTTCTTTCTTCAGAAAACTCAATACAATTTTATTCTTTTCATTTTTTTACCAGTATACTGGTTCTTCTCCCTTGTCTCCCTTTCTCCCCTCCCCTTTTACCTTCACTAGAGATCTGGACGAAAGCCAGGAGCTTCAGAGTTTTAATATTTTTAAGTTGCAATGTTCACATAGGGCAGAGTTGGTGGTTTGTGAGCTGAAGAAAATTAACAGAATGAATATTGAGAGCCAGAGAGCCTGAATGTCACAAAATCAGTCACTTCTAGGGCATCAGGAAAGAGATACAGGGGACACAGTAGTTTGTTTGTTTTTTTATCATTTCTCATTTTGTTGACTGCCAGTTTTAAACCATGTTCTTGGCAGTGTCTCAAACCTGGTGATTGCAAAATACAGAAGAGAATGAGCTAGAGCTGAGCAGCCTTAATACAGTTGAAATACTTTTCTTAAATTGCACTCCTCTCTGTATATGAACCTGAGACATTTGATTTTTTAAGAAGTGTTTATAAATGGAAATGAAAAATATCAGTTCCTTGCTAATGCTGTTTTTTGTTTTTGTTTTTGTCTCCTCCTTTCTCTAGCATGAAAGACTTTCTAGGTAAGAACTTTTCCCTGTGTTATATGCATGTTTGGTACTTGTGAGTAATGCATGTGTAATTAAACCTAACTTTATATGGTTTGGTAGTATTTCTTTCAGCCTTCCCTCCCTTTCCATTTCCACAGCCACCACAATAATTCAGATTGTCATTATCTCCTGCCAAAAGTAATGCAGTAGCCTTTCAACTTTACTTCCTGCTTCTAGATTCTCCTCTTTCTAAGTCATTATGTATACTGCCACTCCATTAATTTTTCTAAAACACTAGTGTTCCAGGCACTGTGCATGATACAGGGAAACAGCATGAGTAGGCACTGTCCTTGCCTTTACTTAACTTAAAAACCATTGATAAGACAGAAAATTTAGATAAAATGTAATGATAAGGACCAAGATAGAAATGTGGATAGGTAATATGAGCAGAGGAAATCAATCTAAAATCTCAGGGACATTTTGTTGGCAAGTAGATGCCTGGCCTGAAATTAACTTTAGGTATTGTCCATTAATAGTGGGTCCAACACAATTCCTTATACCTATGATGCTCATTGATAAAACATTGAATGAACTATAGACTTATTTTACAGTTACTAAAAAATTAAAGCCATATTACCAGAGTCTGGGGGATGATCCTCTATAATTTTTCACTGAGTACCTGAGGCTCCAAAACTAGTTGATCTTCTTGAAAAGCAAAATAAAAATAAGAGATACTATAGAACCAAATTTTCTTATCTCTCCTTTCCCACTCTTCCTCTGATGGAGAAGTTAAGAGGTGACTTGGGGGAGATGTAGATATGGGCTAGTATAGGGCAGATGCATCTCATAATTTGTATGATAAGTGGTTCTATGTTAATATATTTTACCATTTACAAGCTTGTTTGTGTTCTTCCTATGCTCACCCACTCACCAGAAACCAGTTGAGAATAAGTAACTTACAAGAAGAAAAAAAGTAATTTGCTTCTAACCTACCAAAAAATTAACTCTGCAAAAGTGGGAGAATGGTATATTGCTATAATTGATTTTTTTCGTGTATGAAGCCTGTTACACAATAACGGCCATTTCTGAAAGACGACTTTCCTACAGACTTAAGAATATGCTATAAAACTGTAATTATTAGCCAGGCACGATGTCGCGTGCTTGTAAGTAACAGCTTATGGAGTCGCAGCGGGATTTGGGGATCTTGGTTCAAGTCCCGCCTGGGGCAACATGGTGAGACCTAGTCCCAAAAAATAGCTGGGCATGGTGGTGCACGCCTATAATCCTAGGTACCTGGGAAGCTGAGGCTGGGGATTGCTTGAGTCCATGGTACCCTGGGCAATGTGAGCCTGTGGTTCCCCAGGCAAAAATAGCAAGACCTAGTCTCAGAAAAAAAAAAAAAAAAATGTGGGGGTACTAATTTGAGATTAACAAAAGGTTTGATGAAATAACAGATGAACCCCCAAATGTCTTGTGTTTAAGACAAGACTTATGCACAAGTCTTATACACAATACCTTGTGACTTTTCAATAACCCTTCTGCTCTTCAATAAGTCTTATTCATTGGAACAACTAACATATTTAGGAAAATAGGTTCTTCCCTGAGTCATGCCAGAAAGTAAAACAACAATGTCAGAAAGTAGATTACAATTTTTAAGGGAAAAGTATTTAATGACAAAAATAGAATATATAAAATCTTTATATAGGAAAGATCCTCCCAAGCATGATGCCATAAAGGTGAAAATTGTCTGATTCTATACTCTCTAATGGTAAAAGATGTCGTAAACAGAGACAAGAAGTGGGGGGAATATCACCTATTTTAGTTTTAATAAACCCCACTATATAGGAGGCTTCTGTGATTTAACAACAGAAAGATTAACAAATGCTATGCCTAGGCAATTCAGAAACATAGTTAAATAAGCCAAGATATGGAACTATGTAATGATTTTAAAATATTAAAATTAATGACAATGAGGTATTATATTTCCCATGCTAGGTTAGGAAGGATTAAACCTCTCTGGTAATGTTATGGTGATGTACAATACTTTCACTGCTTAACTAAACAGTTCTACTTCTGAGGTTTTTGTCCTAAGATTTATAGACATCTTCTCACTGTAGCTTTATTTATAGTAGCTAGAAAATTCAAAGCAATATGCCTGCCAAAGAGAAGATTAAGTTATTATAACAGCAGTGCAATGCAAGAGAATACAGTCATTTAAAAAACAGAAAGCAACAAATCTATTTTCATTTACATAATAAGATGCCCACAATCATAGTGATAAAGTATAGGACTTAGACAACAGTATGCATTACTATATTTATAGAAATATTTCAACATATTTTTGTGTTTAATATCTTGCAGGGATATAACTAAATTGTTATTTCTAGGGCAGGATTATAGGGTGAATTTCACTGCCTTTTTTTTTTTTTTTTTTTTTAAAGAGACTAGGTCTCACTATGTTGCCCGGGATAGTCCTGAACCTGTGGACTTAAGTGATACCTAGCCTCAGCCTCCCAGGTAGCAGGGATTACAGGCACACGTCACCATGCCCGACTGCTTTTTAGAGACTAGATCTTGCTATGTTGCCCAGGGTAGTCTCGAACCCATAGGCTCAAACAATCCCTGACCTGAGCTGGGATTATAGGCACACGCCACCATACCTGGCTCCCTGTCTATTTTAGAAATGTTGATATTTTTAATTTTTTTTCTATAAGTCTGTATTGTTTTGGTAATAAGGAAAGTCAGTTAAGTGATTTCTATTTAAAGCCGGGCATGGTGGCTCGTGCCTGTAAGCTTCAGCCTATGAAGCAGCTGGGGCTAGGGATCGTAGTTCGAGTCCCGCTTGGGGCAACACAGCAAGACCTAGTCCCAAAAAATAACCAGTTGTGGTGGTGCAAGCCTGTAATCCCAGCTACCTGGGAAGCTGAGGCTTGGAATTGCATGAGTCTGTGGTACCCCAGGCAATGTGAGCCTGCGGTTCCACAGGCAAAAATAGCAAGACCTAGCCTCAAAAAAAAAAGAAGAAAGAAAGAAATTTCTATTTATCATTTATTTTGAAGAATGTTAAGGACTTGGCATATAAGAAGCAAGTATTCATTGATGTCATTGAGAGTTTTGTCTCTCTCTGTGTCATCCTTATTGGTCCCTCATCTCTTTACTTCAGTTCCCCTAACCCCAGCTTTGGCAATAGTTACTGCAGGACAGAGGCATCAGATGGAAGTTCCATAGCTGGGACCTTCACGCCATCTCATGCTCTTGAGCTCTGCAGGACTGGTTTGTCCAGAGCAGTTTCATGTGCCTTGTTTTAGTTTGGTAAGAGCAAAGTCAAAGACAAGTTTAAACCATTATCAAGGGTCAGAATGACAGCTGTGCTCTTGACCAGGTCAGCAGATGGGAGACCCTTCCCCCTAGAAGTAAGACCACCATCAGTGCTAATAACTCACTTGCTAAAAGATGTAGAAACTTAATCCTAAGCAAAATAATCTTGATGGAGAATATAAGTAAAAGAGTAGAGAACTAGTTGTTTTGGCACTGTAATGGTACCCCTGAGATGTCTGATTTCCCCCAAACCTGCAACACACCTTGTCCTAGTTGTCACCTCTCCCTCCCCCATTCAGTCTTTAGCTCAGCTCCACAAGCTCATATGTTACTGATTCATTGATAATTCTTTGGAATCATTTTCTAAGAGCCTTCAAAATCCAAGAAATGTTCACGCTTAACAGCACATTCTTAGGGGTAGCTGTTCAACCTTAAACTAATTTGAAAAGCTGTAAGATTTAAGTCAGCAGAGGAATCCAAACCACCAACTTTTCAGGTCATCTTCCTTCTTGGCAAAGAGTGAGCCCTCCTCAAGCCTGGAGCAGTGTAGCTGTGTGGCCTGGATGTGGCTGGGAGCAAAGGCAGCACTGCCTGCCGTGGTTCTGGCCAGAGCACTCACTGCTTCTTAGAAAAGGAGCAAGGCACCTTTAGGCATCAACTTTCTACCACTTCTTTGTTCTCAAAACCAATCTTTACCTTTAATTTATGTCCACAGGTTGGAATCAGGAGGCAGTAACCCTACAACCAGTGACTCTTACAGTGAGCGGGCCTCAGCAAGAGCCCGCCGGGAGGCCCGGGAGGCCCGTCTAGCCAGCCTGTCCAGCCGGGTAGAAGAGGACAGCAACAGGGATTATAAAAAAGTAGGGTCTCTTTTCAGTTTCCAGGTTTTGGGTTATAACACATAAACCCCTCAGCCTTTTCCCTAGTGTAGAAAATATGAGTGTAGTTCTGAGATAAAACACAAGAAAAATCAGTTAGGTGATAAATGCTAGCAACTAAATCTTTTTTGCTTTCTTAGTTTGCAGCACCTTTTTACCATCTAAATTAAGACTTACTCATATATTGCTTTTTGTGCAGTAAGCATATGCATAGAGTTAGATATTTCAGTTCCGAATTATAAGAAAGGGAAATGAAAAAAATGCTGACTGCCTGAACCCTGGAGAATCATTGTGAAAACTGATATTTTTAACAGACACATGCTTTTAATGAAGCCCCATGAATATCAACCAAATACTTCTTGGTGACAGTAAATAATACTAACAGTCTGGGTTTCGAGGCAGTTTAAGTCACTTTTAAAGTTCATTGCCTTCAGCCCTTACAGAAGAGTACCTCACTCCAGAGACAGACGTGAAAACCTTCCCTTCTAAGTGTGTGAGATGCCAGGGAAAATCATCTTTATTAAGAAAATGTTTGTTTTGTTAAGTAGAACTTGACTAAATTCAATATATACACTCAGCTGACTCTAAGGAAACAATTCTCTTTTGTGTGGGGAGCCATATTTTAAGCATTGCAAATGCTCTGCAGGAGAAAATGGAAAGACTGTTTCCCCCCAGAGATGAACATTACTGAGATGGAGCATCATTCTCTTTGTGTTCAGCACCTGGGACTTCATTGATTTTGAAGTGCCAGAGACCAGTTTGGCTGAGTGTGCTCTGTTTCCAAGCTGTTCTCCCTCTCTTCCATCTGCCCTCAGTAGTGGTTTGGGGAAGAGCCCTGGGCATTCTCACATGATGAAAATATGTGGGTTCTAAGACTGGGAGCCCTGCCTAGTAGGTGACCTAATTCTCTCTTTCCCCCTCCCCAGCTCTACGAGAGTGCCCTGACCGAAAACCAAAAACTGAAAAGCAAACTTCAGGAGGCTCAGCTAGAGCTAGCAGATGTAAAAGCCAAGCTTGAGAAGATGGCTCAGGTAAGGAGGAAGATGAGAGAAAGATGGGGCAGGGGACAATGAGAGGAGGCAAGTTAAACCAGGGACCTGAGGGGCAGGAAGTAATAATCAAGACTGGCCTTCCTCCAAGACAGGGAACTAACTAGAAGTCTCATAGAATCTAATTTTATTTTAGGGTTCAGTCAGCATTTAGTTTAAATTTGAAAATAGTCTAGTAAGAGCTCCTGGTGGTCAGAGTGGTGGAATGGGGATCACCTACATATTTGTTAGTAAAAAAGTGTAAACTAGTGTTACACTGTTTGTCCAAGACAATGTTTCTTGTCTTATTCATCATGTTTCTGTTCAGTTTATCTATACATCACCTCCTAGCAAGGGGTGAGCAAAAGCCTCTTAAACTTAGTGCAAAGAGGTAGCAAATTAGGCCTAGAGAAATAAATGGTTTGTGTAGGTCTGACAATAAATCAAGGACAAAGGTACTGTTTGAGCATAGGATTGAATCCCAAAGCTGAGATTCTTCTTGTAGCACATGTGACCTCTGCAAGTTTCCATTTAGCCTAGGAGTGAGGAATATCACAACAGAAAGACCAGATAAACCCTTTCCTTTTACTACCAGGCCTGATTTAATTAGGTAACATTTTAGCAAGAGCTGGAGGCAGTAAAGTCATCCCAGTGAAACAAACTTGCAGCTGAAAGCTAAAGCAAGTGCTATCTGAGGTTATTGCTGAGGCCTATTGAATTATTGCTCTTCTGGAGTACCTAGGGAATAAGAATTTTAAAAACTGAACTGAGATAAAAATGATTCTTTACCAGGTCGGGGAGTATATAAATACAAGCCAGAGGTGGCTGGCTGTTCTCCCCATGCACGTGATAGATGCCAAAACCAGGACTTGAGTGTGGGCTTTCATAGCACTTTGTGAGGCTTGGAATGGGGCTAAATTACCTCTGAATATTTTGTTGCAACTTCTCTAGCTGGAGTGAGCAAAGGGTTCTCAACAGTTGGAAAACAGCAACACAGAACTGGGCAGTATCCCAGCAGGTCGCCTGAACTTTCCAGAGGAAGGTTTAGTCCTGAACAAAATGGATGGCCTGTCCTGTGAGCTTCCTGACAGTCTGGAAGAGGCAGCCCTCCTGCTCAGTAGAAAGAGCTGAGAATGGATCTTGTACTGTCAGTTTCTAAGGCCTGCTGCAGCCGAGATGACAACTGGGCTTAAAATGATTTAGTGAAACAAGAAAAGTGGGCCTCTTAATCCCCCCCCAAAAAAAAGTACATAGTACATACTTGGTTATAAACCTGCCATCAGGCAGGGGGATGGGCTAAATAAACCTAAAGGCTCTTTTAACCCCTGAAGACTGAGCCAGGCAAAATGTCTTAGTCACAGTAGACTCTCAAAAGATACCTGAGGTTCATTTTCATTCTTCATAGTGCCATGAGTTGGCAGTGGTTAACAGGTCTCATGCTGACTCTCATCTGGCATTATTTTATGGAAAATTTGGAGCAGTGAGCTGAGGAATAAAGAAATTCCAGGTTCCCCTGCTCCCGACTCTCTCCTCAGCAGAAGCTTTTAACAATGTTTTTTTTTTTTTACCCTTGGGGTTCTCAGCTTTTCCAGGGACCTGTGCTTGCAGACAGCAAGCAGTCTCCCCAGTTGCTGACATTGTCCTGCCCAGCAGGGCACTGATAATAAAATGGGCCTTTCCCCCCAACCTGGGGAAGAGCGTTTACTTGCTAGCCAGCTGCTTTGCTGAATGTGTCAGAATAGGCTTAGTTTTGCCAAATACAAGTTATTAAAATTCAGACGAAATAGTGACCTCCAATATTTACCAAAAATGGAGTTATTTGGGAGGACAGTGGAGGGAGGAGGGCCTGTCAGCCTCACACATTTATATGAAGACATTTACCACATGGACACAGATAGTACACAGTGTTTTTTCATAAAATATTCATCCCGACTCTTAGGGAGTTAAGCTTTCCCTCTTTAAGTAGTTTTTTGCATAAATGACCTTGTTAAGTTGACTTTGTGTAAGTGAAATAAGTGAAGTCATCACATCTTTCACACTTTTCAGGCTTTGGAAAGATTTATGAGCATGTAAACAAGCTACAGGATCTACTTCTGCCTTTTCCCTTTTGCTTGTTAGGAGATGCAGTATAATGGAGATGGCCATGACCTTCAGATAAGAAGGTCAAAGCCCAGGACTAGAGCCAGAAAATAGTTTGCTGTTCCTTCATTTCAAGTGGGTGGTGGGGAGGACCTCTACATAAAAGCCAGGGTGATTTGTGTATTCGTTTAATGTTGTACATGATAGTAAGCAAAATAAAGCTAACTTCTGTTGAGAGTAAGAAACTCTGCCTGCCTGGGTCTATAATGCCAAGCAAATGATCTTAGGGTTTGTTCCTAGTTCCTATCTAAGAGTATTTTCTGAAGTTATTCTACTTTTTAGTTGTGGTGGCTACAGTTAACCCTGTGCAAAATTTATATTGAAAGTCAAAGATGATATAAAATAAGTTCTATTCAGATGAGATCGCATCTAAAAATCCAGTATATAAAACAGGCAAATGTGCAACTGTTGTGTTCGTCACAGGGCCACCCCTATGAGTGGGCTCAGGAGGCCCACCCACTTGTGAGAGGCAGCTTCGACTCCCACAGTGAAAGAGTGGGAAGAGGTTGCACATGGGTCCCCAGCCTGCTAAAGAAGAAAACCATACGTCACATGGTCTCACTGGGAGATGCTCACAAAGAAAGTGGTTCAGAGCAAGTCATCAGTTAACTGGCTCTGAGACCGGGCACGTGTTCACATGTGCACTGTGAGTGACGCTTTGTGATTGTTTCTAATTTCAGGGAACACTACCTACCACTGCCTTCCCCTCCCCAGTGAGAATCCTGTAAATTCACAGAAGTGGTACTGTTAGGCTTAGAAATCTACCAACATCCCCTGCTAAGGGCGCCTTGCTGCTCTGATAACCCAAAGCCCTCACATCTATTTCCGGACGCCCGCTGTCGACTGATCTAGACTGGACTCCGCTTGCTGGGGACAGCTTAAGTAACAACTGTTCTTTCATTTGCACCAGCAGAAACAGGAGAAGACCTCTGACCGCTCATCAGTGCTGGAGATGGAGAAGCGGGTATGCATGTGTCTCTCTCCCTCTGTTCAACTCTTCTTTCTGAGTTTCTCTGTGTTGTTCATGCCAACAGAAAAAGTTCATCTCAGGAAGGCGGGAGTTCTGCCACATTCCACTCCCAGCTTGACAAGAAATTCTTTTTGCCTGACTCCAGGCAGCATTTTGATTACTAGTCCTCTTGGCTTTCTCAGACAGTCAGCGCGCTTTGCACGTATTCAGTCTCAAAGGGGGGGAGGAGCGGGGGGGGGGGGGGGGGGGGCTTGGGAGGTCCCTGCATTGTTCTCCCTACAGGCAATGCATGCACGTGCATACAGACACACAAACATACACATGCTATTTTTTGGTTTGTTGTAAATCATCATGCATGCCCAGACCCAAGGTCTCTACCCTTCCCCTTACTGGACAGAAGGATGCTGTCAGCAACTGACCTTGGGCGTTGATTTAGGTCTTGTGACTTGAAATATGAGCTGGCAGCATCTCACTCACTCTGACTGAGGGTAGGATTTCAGTCTGGTTCAGTTGCTGGCCTCCCGACTATATTCAGAATATTTTCCTGGGTTTTGACATTCTTGAATTGGGAAAACTCAGATTTATTGATGAACCCTAGCTTTGATTTGACCCTAAGGATTTGTTCCCATTTCTTCTGTTATTATCTGTTTAGTTTGGAAAACAACTAAATTTGATATTTTATTCCCCTTGACCCATAGCAAAAACTCCTTGGTATCTCATTTAATCAAGGAATCTTTACTAGGTTCAGGCTAAATTGGGAGTTGGTTGTTGTGAACAAGAAATGGCAGCAAGGAGGGTCATTTCCTCATAGACAGTGATTCTGCTTCTCCTGCCAACCATTTACTCCCCATCATGAGAGATACAACTCCTAGAAACTCGGGATGGGGGTAGAGGGGAGGACTGGGAACCATAACTGATGATAATGATGCCTCTTTTACTAACAAAGAGCAACTGTCCTGGTCACTTGCAGTCATTTGAAATTCCATGAATTCCTCAGTTTCCACAGGGTAGCTCAAAGTGCTCTGGTCTTATTTTGTTTGCCATTAGCAGGCTGCCTCCCATATATCTTCTCATTGTCTGCTAGGAGATTTCAATCATGGGACTTCTGTCAGTGGGGTAGCCCCAACCCTCCTGTGGCAGCCTCAGGTCAGCTCTCAAAGCTCCTGGAAAACCTTGTTAGAGCCACAAAGCTGCAGATTATTGCGTGGCAGCAGGGAGGCAACACCGACCCCCATCTCCATCCAGGGGTGCTCAACAGTCTCATTGTTCTCCAACAGGAGCGTCGAGCTTTGGAGCGGAAAATGTCAGAGATGGAGGAAGAGATGAAGGTATGGAGATTTCCTTTCTCTCTGTGTGTGCCTGTCCTCCACATGCCTGCCAGGACTGGCTGATGCATGCAGGTCGCCCCTCCAAATTTTCATTGCACACTGACCACCCTCAAGAAGAGATGATGTGTGAAGAGGAGGCAAGTGCTCTCCTCACCCATCTCAGAGGCTCTCTCAGTTCATACAACATCCACCTAGAGCCCTTTGGGGACACGTGCTGCCTTTGGTGTAAGAGAGCAGCTCTGAGTCAAATCTGAAGTTGAACTTCTGTGGTTTTCTAAGCACCCACTTCACCCTCAAAGGGATGGACGAGAAGGCTAAAACAAGTCTTCCAGCTCATGGCCCTCACTGGGTATACAGGGGAAACTGAGCTTGGCCAAAGGCTTTCCTCCTCAGTGACTCTTCCTATCCCAGTGCTTCGCTGACAGGAACGCATTTTAAATCATTATGCCAAATAAAGAGTTCACCACATACTGATTTCCTGCTGTAGTCCACTGCCCCTGAAATATTTAGTAATACGTGGCGAGCACTCCCACTAGGCTAAACTCACATCCGTCTTTGCACATCATGTCTCCCTCACCATGATCTGCTCTAACCACCACCTCCACTAGCCACATTAATGGGCAGCTGCCACCCAAGGCAGTTTGAAATGCTAAGAGCTGACCATCGAGCAGGGGAGCCTGTTCATGCTGTGAAAGATGTCAGAGGACCTCTCAGGGAGGTGCCTGGTTGCAGCTTTGAAGCACTGGACCCTGCAAGGCAGGATGCCCAGTCATGCTAAACCCTCTCTTAGCTTTTCCTTTCTCAAGGATCTTACTTTACTAGATATAGGGCATTGGTGCTCCCTGATATGGGAACCAGAACCTTTGGGTAATTTGAGGCAGACCTCCTGATCGTTTTCTGTGAGCACCCTTCATATGCAGTTGGAGCACTTTGGGGGAGTCATTTACCATTCCAGCCACCTAAAATGATTGATTCTGTACTGGGGAAAAAGTTCTAAGACCTGACACTGTCAAAGTTTATATATAAGACCCAGTACCCATAACCCTGTTACTTTTTATCATTCCAGAAAAAGGAGAAATGCCAAATCCTGCCCTTTCATTCCCCATACACAATCCCAAGATTATACCTGATCATATAGAATTTTAAGCAATAATTATATCTCAAGCATTATATACTTCAGGTTGATTCAGAACAACCAGAAGTAGAGATTATAAATGCCATATTCTCCTGATAGAAACAGTCTGACCTAAAACCATTAGCCTCTCCATCAAAACCTCCTCACCACCTACCACCCATATTCTTTCCCATTCAGAGCAGTGGAACTAAAGAGTTCTTGATGAATGACTGGGCACGGCTCTTGGTTGCATGGGGGGGCTCCAGGAAACCCCTTGAGTTATGCCATCTGTACTCTGCTATTACACAGCTGTCAGTGATGCTTGCTAGGAAATAGCCTGATGGCTAATCAGGAGCATGGAAATGAAGCCAGAGCTTGTACTTCTATTGAGGCCAGGACTGGTCTTTCTAATGAGGACCCAGGAGCCCAAATCCAACACGTGCTCACCAGTCATGCAGCACTGTGTCATGTGCACAAAGACCCAGAAAGCATCTATAAGTAGACAATGGAGACCCTTCTGTTCCTATTCTAGGCCTAACTCGGCAAATATGGGAGCTCCACCATTGGGTTTGGTTGTTCTCAATCTTGCAGGTTAAGATAGGCCTGCTTATTGCACTGTTTTCTTACCATGTCCGGCTCTGATTCCCTAAACTGGGCCCTGAGTTCTTTTATTCCTTTGTAGAGACTGTGATATATGAAAGTGTTTGCTCTCCTCAACCCTAAGTCACTTGCCAAGCCACTTCAAATTCAATCATTTAAATGATCAGATGCTATCAGATCATGACTATGTAGGCTCCCAAAAAAAAGGTATGATTATTTGAAATGGATTTTTGTTGTTTTAATAGTTCTGTCCATTCAGTCTGTTGCCATTATTTGCCATTGTCAAACATAACCAAATGGAGAAGAAATATCTGTAAAATCTAAAGCCTCTGAACACATTGGCTCAAATCAGAGCCTGGGTTTGCAAATCTTCCAGCTCCCCCTAGAGGACCAAGAGGGAGGAGTATCAGAACCTCCCCCATTAACCCTAATCTTCCATTTTCCTTTGGAGGCAAAACCTTCAAATGTGCAGATACAGTCATCGTAAAATTGGTGTGTGTGACTGGCCCAGAAAGAGTCTAAGCAAATACTTGGTTAGCTTTTAAGTTCTTCATCCAGACTACGGTTCATGGTGTCCGGCACCTTTGCAGTGATCAGTCCAAGCTCACTCTGTTCTAGACAACCAGCCAGTGGTACCTAGAATGGTTCCAAGACAGGTAACTATCTTGTCTAACCTGGACCCAGGAGAGTTGAGGGCCTATTGAACCCTTTGCTTCTTACATGTTTAGTTTGTGTAGATGCACAAACTTTCTTGGAGACATCAGTGGAGATCAGACTGGAGGTCTGAACACTGACTATACCAGAGGTGCGCAATGACAGAAGGTGACTTTGGCCTGTTTTACTGACTCTGGAAAATTAAATACAAAGACCAGGTTAAATGAAAACCAAGAGGTGGGCTCAGACATAAGTGGGGCTCTGTGGTTGTGATACAGCTTGTGTCTTTCTGGCTTTTACTCAGAAAGGTAAGTATGTATAATTCTCCCCAGGAGAAGCGCCACTCCATGCTGGATTAGAGTAAGATTACATGACAGCCTCTCACAGGTGTGCATGGCAGTGTGAGCTGTGCCCGGCCTGCACTTGGTCTTGGGCTGTGCTTATATCAGACTTTATGACTTTTCTATCGCATCCCCCATCCAGCATCAGCACCTTTCCAGACCCCCTCCTCTTCCTATCCAGATCCTTGCATGAAGAGGGGCCCCGGAACCAATTCCCTTTTGGATTAGTCTTGGACTTTTTATTTCACTTACTCTGGGAACATCACTAGCTGACCTTGCACTCTCCCACCCTGCTTTCCACCCTGCTCTCCATCTCCTTGCCATGCCTGTTTCCAGTGCTGCTTCCTGTAGAACATTCCACCAGATTGTTTCATGCCTCTCTCCCTCATGCTGATAACTTCCAAATTCTACCACCTTGAGCTGCTTATACTCACGGGATAGACTGGGTCATTTCAAAGTTGCTGTCATTAAGGTTATCCTCTAGAGAGCAAGAGCACTTCCTGTAACGACAGAGATTGCATTGAAAGCTTTGGCCCAATATCAGCACCGAAGAAGGGGGAGAGCCAGGGATTTTCTTTCAATTCTCAGTTTGATCCCTTCCCATCTCTTTAAGTAATTGTCCCTTGACCTCCCTCCTCCGTCTTCTCCATGGCCAAGCTGTGTGCGGGGCAGAGACCGGCGCCTCCCCTCATTAGCTGCATGCAGCTTTCGGCCGCCCTGCCTTTTCCCCAAGGTAGTCATATGTCTTTGGGGCAAGGGATACTCAGCAGTTTGTCTCTGCTTGTTTTTCCTTTTCACTGTCTCCTCCCTCATGCTACCGTTCATTTTCTTGCCTCTTTATTCCCAAGCAACTTATGACCCCACTAACCTCTACTTCTACCCTTCTCACTCCGTGCAGGTATGAGAGATTTTTCTATGGTACCTGGAGACCTTTTAAGTAGTTATGTTACCCATAGGATTTTCCATCTTCACCTTCGAAGCACCGATTCCATAACAAAAACACCCTCCTCCTCCAAAGAGCTGATGTTCTCAGCTTCAGGGCAGTGCAGATGACCACATAGGAAACACAGGGAGCAGAGTCAGCAGACCTATGATAGGGAGCCATTTTTTGAAAAGCCTTTAGATCCTCTGTGGTATCTGAGTTGTTAGGAGATTATCCGCGGGCTGGTTATTCTATTCCGTGTGCAGAACTGCCACATAGTAAGAACTGGACTAGTAGATTGGCCCAGCCATTGAACATGTATGATTTCTCCAGCGCATGTGCAGCTGTAATTTCCAGAGCAGGAGCCTTTGTGTGAACATCTGTAAGCAGTACCCGGCCTACTCACTAATGGGAATAAAGAGCACAGTTCACTCTGAATTTAGTGATGCAGAGAATCACATAGCAGTTCCTGGGTCCTGAAACAGACTGCAGACTCTTGTCTGGGCTGCAAACAAGAGCTGGCTGGGCTAAGAAGCCTCCCACAGTGTGGGTTAGAAGACCCAACAGCTGCCAGTTTCTTACTTTGGTACATGACACTTCAGCATTCTAAACAGTACATGCCTCGTACTTTGCCAACAGGCCCTTCTTTCATTTTCCTAAATATGAAAGATAAATGAGGTAAGAGAAGAACCCAGAAAGAAAACTTAGTGGGAGTAGCAGGCAAAGTATGGAGGTGGCAGGGGGAGGGCAGTAATGAGAGGAGGGGAGTGAGAAAAGGGCTGCTGCTAGATTTAGGAACACAGAGTCCTCCACTACAGTCCCAGTGATGATGAGGAAGCTCTGTGACTGTGGCCCAACCATGTTAATTCAGCTAGAGGGCCCTAAGCCACAGGTTTGGCTGTCATTCTCAGAAGCGATCCAGATGTGCTTTCTGAGAGTGCCTGGTGGTTACATGCATATGGCTGACCTTCAGCATAGTTAGACCTTTGCCAAGAATCACAGACGTAGCTCTCCCTCCCTGGTGCTTTTCTCCGTCTCCCACCCCTGTCTCCCCATACTCCTGCCTTTCTCATTTCCTTTCTTGCATGCGAACTAAAAACAAAAGCAAAAAGTCACGTGATTTCTTTGTCCTACTTTTATCTCCTCTGGTCTGTCTTGTCTATCTCTGTCTTGTCTGTCTGTCCTCCATGTTTCACTCTCTACAGAATCTCCACCAGCTAAAACAGATTCAAACCTTGA
Source organism: Uropsilus gracilis (assembly GCA_004024945.1). NCBI lineage: Eukaryota > Metazoa > Chordata > Mammalia > Eulipotyphla > Talpidae > Uropsilus > Uropsilus gracilis. Next base: position 15,435 of record PVHY01018487.1, read on the forward strand.
AGCAGATGAACGAGCAGCTGCAGGCTGAGAACAGGGCCCTGACCCGAGTTGTGGCCAGACTCTCCGAGTCCATCGAGTCCTCGGACACCCAGGAGCTCTAGTTCTTGCCCCTCCTCTCCACCTCACTTCCCTCCTGCACCACTCCAGGCAGGTTCATGCTTCTTGTTGCTCCCAGAAGCTTTGTGCCCATTCCTCCTCCAGAGCCTCCATGGCAGTTTCTATAACGGTTGGTCATCTGGAGATGGAAGGAGCCAGGACTGAGATTGTAGAGTTGAACCAAACAGCCTAGGTCAAGGGAAGTGGAGGAGCCCAGCCCAGGCTGGCAGGCTGTGTGGTAAGGTTATCACATTACCTTCCCCTCCTCCCCCTAGACGGAATACAGATTCCTCACTTAGCCTCACATGGATGTACTTGTGTGTAAACACCTACCAGTGTATGTGCACATCATACATTTCTTTGGTGGGGTCATTGCCAAACTGAGATCAGGCTCTCTCAGTTCATAGCAACCCAGGTGCAACCTGGGAGAAACTGGAGTTGGTCCTGTCCCCAAACTGTGTTTGGACCTGGGGTGACCCCAAGGGATAGGCCCACACAACTGTTGCTGTGTGTTTAAAAAAAAAAAAATACCTGGGAACTTTTAACACATATATACTCCCAAATAATCAGTGGTCTAGGTTGAGACTCAGACATCAATACTTTCTTCAAAGCTCACTGTTGATTATTTTGTGAAACTAAACGGAGCTGATTCCCCACACCTGATTAGCATGCTGGGTGAGGAGGACTAGAACGGAAGGTTGAGTATTCTGACCCAGCTCCACCACCAGCAAAACCATTCTCCATCTCACCATTTGAGAAGAATAGGGTAAATATTCTTTGCCTCCCCTCCACAAAGTCTTTGCTTTCTTCTGCTGTCTTGAGGGGTTTTGGGCTGTAAGACAGCACTTGGCCTCTATAAACCAGACCCCACAGCCAGGCCTTCCTGAAAGGGGCCAGCTTTGCAAAGGAGATGACAGGCATTGTTGCAGAAAGCAGGGATTGATTTTCAACGGAGAACCAAAACTGTGTTTGGTAAACCGGATCCCTGCCCTGGATATGGGTTTGAAAGACAAACTCACAGATAACTTGTTTTCCCATCCCAAGATATGATGGGGTCACCACTGCTGCGCAGCTCCACTCTCTGAAATGAGTTTTTAATTTTCAGCAATAATCTAACTCGACCTGACCAAGGCCTGTTCTTTTTCCCGCCTGTTCGCTTGTGCCTTCGGGGTCGGTAGCTGGCAACTAGTACCCACTAGATCTGAAGCACCCAAATTGCCACAAGGGCTGAGCTAATAGCCTGCTGTCGATGCTATCACAACAGAGCGAAAAGCTGAAGAGAAGTGCTGGCGGGGCCTGGCACCAAGCGCACATTTGCCCTGCTTGTTGAGAGCCACTTGTAGGCCAAAACGCTGTGCTTTAAAATCACCTTGGCCTCAAGATTCCTAGAAAATCTGAATTGGGGTGAAAAATCCCCAGAAGAGGTCCCAGTTACTTTCAGCTTCCTCTTTTTTGATAGGAGAATATGGCTCTGTATGGCGGGCAGACTAGGTCTCATGCTTTCAAAGTTAATAGCCAGGGAAAAATAGTCATTTTTTTAAGGCCAGTGCTGCATGTTTTATATGCTTTTTCTCATTCACCAGAACAGTCATTATATGTGTTTAAAAAAAAAAACAAAAACAAAAAACAGTCTCTGATTAAGTCATTTGCCCAAGGTCACTTAGAGAGCAGTAAGTGGTAGAAACAAAAATCAAACCCAGTATGTCAAGATTCTTTGAGCATGCCCCTTTGAGCCACAGGTAGCCTCACCAACATCCCCAGTATCAAAGCTGCAGCAACAAAGGACCACATTCTGCTTCTCAGCACTCAGACTCCCCTAGTGAAGGGTAACTTCTAAAGCCAGTAGATTCTGCCACTATAAAAGGCCATTGCTGCACATGGGACTTTCTGTAACATGGGTCTGCAAGCCAGTGTGACCCATTAATATGACCGATGAGCCCTTAAATAGCTGGGGAAAAGATCTAAAGAATATTAGTATTTCATGACATGAAAATTATATGGAGTCAAATCGCAGTGTCCAAAAATTAAGTTTTCTTGGAACTGAGCCATGCTCATTTATTTACATATTATCATCATGTCCCTGGCATTTCCATGCAGCAACGGCAGACGTAAGGCAGTAACCATGAGTGGCTTAGAAACCCTGCAATGTTTGCTGTCTGGCCCATTATTGAAAACGCTGGCCAATCCACACCAGAAGGAAAGATTAGATAATTAAGCCAAGCTGACAGTGTGGTCCAAAGGGTTTACCCTGCCATTTTGGTTTTGTTTTCCACTAATTCCCTGGAGAAACTGCTGTGTAATGCAAGCCACTTACCAACAAAATGTGAGGAGGGGCTCCTCCTGCCTCTCAAGTGTAAGCAGTGAGCAGCTCAGGCAAGGCCTGTTCTGAGTCCCTGGCTAACCTGCTGGGCCACAACTCCAGACCTCTGATCTCATGTTCCTCACAGAGGTAAGAACTGGCACTCAAGGGAAGATATGCTTTGTGTGTTCAAGGTACATCTAGCTGGTCAGCTGGAAATTTAGAGATTAAGAGAGCTGAGGCCCAGATTGCTGTTTAGCCACCTCTGTGGCTCTCCATACGATCCTGTACCATCACAGGTTCGTATTTAATCTTCCTTAACTCCAAGTGAATATCAGATAACACTCTTCTGAGAGTCAAGTTTATGAGATTTCCCCACTTTGATTTCTAATTCCCCTTCCTGTACCTTTAGACATTCCCTATGTCAACCGCAGCTAGGAAATTGCCTTGTCCAGTTTTTTCCCCCAAAGAATTGAGTTCTTAATGTGGAAATAAGTCATCAAGGCTCAGGGGCTGGGCATGGTGGCTCATGCCTGTAAGTGGCAGTCTAGGAAGCTGCGACCAGGGCCAGGGATTGCGGTGCAAGTCCCACCAGGGGCACATAGCGAGACCTAGTTTCAAAAAAATATTGCTGGGCATGATGGCGCATGCCTGTAATCCCAGCTACCTGGGAAGCTGAGGCTGGGGATTGATTGCTTGAGTCTGTGGTACCCCGGACAACGTGAGCCTGCGGTTCCCAAGGCAAAAAGAGCAAGACCTAGTCTCAAAAAATAAATAAATAATAAATCATCAAGACTCAATGAGTCGTTTGTACTTTTTTCTAAAAGGGCAGTTCAGTTGATTTCATGAACTGCTAGCAATAAAATGTTAATTCCTTGCGATGTATAGCTTTTCCCTACCTGTGGACTCCTGTCATGAAATACAGCTTTCGGAGTCTCTCTGACACCCAGGCCACAGGGATTCAGGAGAGCAAGGGGAAAGGTGGTGAAGTGTGGGGGGCGGGGGGAGAGGGGGACAGGGAAAGAGCGGTGGGAATGTTTCTAAAAAATCTGCCTGAAGTGATTTCTGAGCTCTTGGTTCTGATTGTTAGGGCTGCAGGGACCGAGCATGAAAGAGCAGCCAGACCTGTTTTGACTGGGTTGGAGGTAGGAGAAGCAGGATCAAAAACTAAAGCTTTGATTTTTTTCTGGATTAAAATCTTCTTGGTAAAACTTGTAGATTTCTCTAGAATTCTTCAAAAACAAACACAAGGGGAACCCAGAGTGAGGGCGGGAGCGTTCAGCATGACCAGATGGGCATCTGCATGCCTGTCGCCACCTATGGGTGCCCCGGCCACTATGCATGAGGCAGAGGAGAGGGTCCTTCCTTTTTAGGCACAAAAATATAAACCCAGGAAGTGGGGGGAGTTGACCAAAGCAATACAGGTCGCTATGACAGTAGCAGTGCTGAGTTCCACATCCGGACGTCAGGGGTTTTGTTTCCATTCCCTTGATATGAAAGACGAAGCTTGGGAGTCAGGCGCATGGCTGCGAAACTTAATACCTTGGCACCCCAAGCTACAAATTTTTTTATCTCCTCATTTCTGAACAGAAGGGTAACTGTCACCGATTCATGAGATGCTAACGAGACCATGCGGCTGAGAACCTTTCGTGCCTCGCATTCCATGGCACAAATGTTCAGCTGTGCGTTCTTTTTGTTCCTTGATGACAAGTTTTTATGTCCCTGTTATCACACATAGATACATATATGTTATATATGTAATAATATATGGAGTTTAACCTACATCTTCCATGAGATTGATGAAACAAAATTCTGCCCATGAAGGTACCGATGAATCCCTTAGTGGTTAAGAGAACCTAACTCAAACTGAATAGTCCTCATTGACAGCCTGGGCTGATGTCCCCTTTACTGGGCATGCCACTGCCATGGGTGCTGTTGGTATGAATGACTAATCAAAGGACATGTAGATGCAGTTATAGATGTGGATTAGACTTTGGAAGCCTTCATAGTGAAGATGGACCTGAGCCCCAACCCACACCTCTTGCTGCCAGCTGGGTCACAAAAAAGTGTACCCTTACCAGGACTTCATCAGGACTTTTCATCTGCGCAGCACACCTATCAGCATACCTGATCATATACTCAGAGCTGTGCCAGCTACCATCCCCCTTTAACTTTGCAAGTTGAATAGCACTTCATGCCTTGTTCCAAGATGACAGAACTGACAGAATGGAATCCCACCCCCTCCCCAAAGTGCCTCTTTACCACCATCCCCTAAAACTGCTGTAAGGTGTCCAGGTGTCCCAGGCAACTCTCAGTGGGGGGCTTGGAGGGAGAATTAAATCAACCCCCAGGGTTCACTGCACCTCATGGTTCGGTGGTTCAAATCCACAAACCTCTGACTTTATTGGCAAAGTTGACATGTGTAGAACAGAAGCAAGATTCTTAAAAGGATCCTGAAGTTATCTTGTGAAACTGAGTTCTGCCTACTCCTACCAACTCTCCCTTAATTGACTTTCCTGCCCTAGTCAACTCTCCTCTCTGGATTTCTTCATGTCCTCACTTGCCTACTTTGACAGTCTTCCCAGTTTCTCTAGACTCGAGGTGAGTTCAAGAGCAGGAACAATTGAAAATAGTTACCGATTCAGTGGAATGGAAGCATTTTCAGCAGGGCACATGTAGCAGGCATAAAAATAAGTCATACTGTCACTAATTATGCTCGTTCCAAAGTTGGAGGAGCTATGGTTTTCCTTAATAGTAGCATTGCTAACCTAATAAAAAGGAAGATGCAGGGACTTTCTCCCCTGGGTAGGGGTGGCAAGGCTCACTTGCACAGGCTGTCTGGGAGGCCTGCTCACCGGCTGCCTGCGTGCGGGAGGGTGGGAGAGGTGACCATATTCTCACACCCCTTCTCTCTGTCACCCTGCAGGTGTTAACAGAACTGAAATCCGACAACCAGAGACTGAAAGATGAAAATGGTGCCCTCATCCGAGTCATCAGCAAACTCTCCAAGTAGCCCGGACCCCGGATTTTGGAGGGGAAGGACAGCACTTGCTGCCCCACCCCACTTCTCCAGCCATCGCCTTCCAACCAAAAGAAAGTGAATATTTTGGTGGAAGCGCTTCTCTCTGGCCCTCCTCCAGTCACATCTGCACTGTACATTTTCTTTGCACTCTCAGTGCCCTGTTCCTCCCACCCCCTGAGTTTTATGAGTTTTAATTGAAGCATGATCGTGATAATTTGAGCCATTTTGAGCCATCTGGAGAAGGCCTCAGGGAGTATACCAGGGTCAGCAGTGGTCCCCCAACTTCCTGCTGGTCAGCTACTTGTCTGCATTGAATTTGGTCCAAACATGTGAGGCCTCAACCCAAACCCATCCCCACAGCCTCTCCACTGATCCGGTGTCCTCTGACACAGGTGCATCTCGGGCGCCTCACCAGGTCCTGTCTGGAATGCCAGGAGGAGCAGCAGGGTGTTGGCGTAACAACCCACAGCCTGTGGGGCTGTTCTGTTTGACATCAACATGACAGCAGCTTTGGACTGAGGGTCTCTGCTTGTCTTAACCTCTCAGGAACTGACTTTTTTCTGACTTAATGCTGGTGGCTTTTGTTCCATCAAAAACCCAGCAATATCCCTGACTAGTCTTAACCCCTGCTTCCTTATACCTGGCCCTCTACCCAGGACTCAGATCCTGCTTACATTTATTCCTTTCCTTCCTGTCCTTTACTTTCCTCTACCAGTTTTACCCAATATGGTATAAAATAGAACAGGACACCTGACTTGGTTGCCTTTGGCTGTTGTAGAAAATCTTTCTCTCTGGGGACTAGAAGCATCATCTGGCCCTCTCCCTGGAAGCCAGACCACAGCACCCATACCCACCATCATTCTTGTCTCCCACTTGTTTTTCCCTCCAAACTGGGTTTCTTTATTGAGAAGTCTGGGCTTTAACTTCCTGTTCTATGACACCCCTTTAGGCCCCATTTTCCTTTCTTCTCTGACACTCCTAGTGCGAAATGAGGGCTGTGGGGGTGGGGGTGGGGCAGAAAGAGCAAGGCGGGGCAGTGATAGAGGTAGATTGAGCTGTGGGTGCCGGGGAAAGTCATGTACGGTGTAAGTAGAGCACTGGGCACCCTCATGCCATGTGCAGGGGAACCCTTGGTGCTGTGAGAAAGTGGCTCTGATGGTTTCCGGTGGTTCGATTTAGGGGAGAGACTTATTTGTAGAAGCCAAGAGGAGAAGTAACTCCTTCGTAGAGGATTTAAAAGAGTGAAATGCTTTCAACCCCTTAATGAGAGTCACAGACTCTTAGATAGGGTCAGTGACAAGAGTGACAGGGTCGGTGGGAGCAGGGGGTCTCCCACCCCCAAGCTTTGGTCCATGGTCAAGTGCTGCTCAGAGCTGTGCCATTCGGAGGCTGAAATAACCAGAAAGATTTTCTTGCTAAGAGCTAAGGTTGCCAGTGACTCTCCACAGACCAGTTGTGTCCTTTACCGTGCCTGCCAGTGCTCTAAGCCATCCCTCCTGGGATACTCTTCCTGCCATCACATCTGTGAGACAAGAACAAACTTGAATATCATGCCTAGATCTGGACCTAGTACTCCATTTCTTCCAGGCAAAATTAAACATGAATTTAGGTCTCGATGATGATCCAGTATCTTCTTTTTGTAGCTAAAGTATCTTCTTTTTGCAGAAGTCTTATTCCTTGGTTGGTTTATTGTGTGTGTGAGTCACTCAGATCTTCATTTTGTTTAGGGTTCCCGATGTCAGTGAGCGCTCGGTGCCATCCATTCTCTTGACATAAACTACCTCTGTCCATTTTTTCTTTCCAGAAAATGACATTGTGATTCTACATGGCTTTCTGAAGCATCACATGCTCTTTAAATCAGAAGCTATCACTCAAGATCCCAACTGCAGACTCTCTGGCAAAAAACCCATTTTTAGAACGTACAAAGTTCTCTATTTCCATCCATTTTCAGAGAAACTGCTGAAGATTAGAATCACTGTTTCAGGTTTTGTATTACTCTGGGAGCACATGAGCTAGGCAAGAAGCTTCGTCTCTCCTCCCAAGCACCCCTTCCTGGAGAGGCAAAAGCATCCAGCTGATCCTACCCCCAGGGATATTGGGGGTAGGGGTGGGGGGTTGCTGCCTCTTTCTCAGCAACAGGAAGGAAACTGTTTTCTTAGGAAAACACTCTTGACCTTCTCCAACTAGAGAGACCAAGTAAAGGGTTCTAGAGAACTCCCTCAGCTCTGTGTGTGCCTTTCACAAGTGTGGATCAGGGTCTTAGAACTCTGAAGCTGACATTACACCCTCACTGCCTCTCACAGCCTTTCTTGCAAATACGCCTTTTCTTGCCAGGAAGTTTTCTTTGTGATGAGAAACTTACACGCTTTTCAGTGTCAGGAGTCCTGGATTCCATGGCCGAGAATCATGAAAATAGAAACCATCCTAGGTAATTTCCTGCACGCCCTCTTAACACAATTCATCTTACTAGACAGGTGGACTTTGAATTCTAGGCTCTTTCCAGATAAAATACTATTTCCTCTCAACTAGCCTATGAGCCCAGGAGGTGGTGGTTCCAGGGCCTAATGGCACTGTCTGCGGTGGCACTGGGTGGGCAGTGGTCTGTGCTACCCCCCCACAGCTGGCCACTCAGTGGCCACAAACCCACATACCTCACCTACTGCCATGGCTGCTCCAAAGCCCCCACCCCTACCCACCCACACCTCCCACTCAAGTCTAAGGAATTGCTGCTTCACAGTTTGGGGCTCAGATGTATCACTCTGGAGTCTTCACATGAAATCCAGAATGGGAAAGAGTGCTCTCAGTTCAACTTCACACCCCTTCTTCTCATTAATTTGATATTTTTTGAAACCAAGTCACACCTTTGGGAGTAACACTCCATCCATTCCAGAGATGCTCTGGGCACGAGGCCGCCCCATTGCTAGTGGGTGGGCTGTGCAAGTCTCCAGTCTTGGGGGAGCGGGTGTGGCGCTTTGAGAACCTGCCTTCAGGGCAGTCTCAGCTGGTATTTCTGAAAACTTCCTATCTCCTTTCTAACTACAGGATGAGTGCCCGACTGCCTGTTTTCTAGCCCATCTCCCATCCTACCTCTGAGACCAAGATGCATTTATTGCTCTCTAAGGCTACTGGCAAGGCTGAATTCAGATCTGTTTTGGATCATTTCACCCCCTCTTCATCCTAAACAAAACATGCTTACTAGCTGCTCTACTCAGGAAGCAGGGAGGCTGAGATCCCACTAATGAGCTAAATGTGAATCTCACAAAAGCATGTGTGAACTACTGTTTCTCTGTGAGGGGCTTTTAATTGAGCCAGAGGTGAAAATAGACAATACTCTCAAAGCCACACACTCATTTCAGTGCCTGGTTCTCTAGTCCCAGTGCAGTTACTGTCCCAGCAGTATTGGCACTCCTGGTAAGTGGCACAAGGTGAGCAGAAAAAGCATAGAGTAGAGAGAATGAAAGTGCTGTCAGCCACTGGCGGCATTGTACTGCAAAAGGGGAAGCTTAAAGGATTTAGCACCTAAGCCAATACGAAGGGGGGTTCTTGTTACACCCCTGGGTGAGCCTCTGGTTCTGCTGAACTTAACAAGGAGAGGACACCCTGAGGTCCTTCCCTCTGACATCCTTGATGTCAGTGCTGCACCCAACTCGGTCATATGTGGTACCTGCCCAGACCTAGGCCCAATTATAACTGTAGATGTTGGTCCCCGCACTGCTTTTTAAGGCAGGGTTTTGACCCCTCAGAGGACATGTATTCCTTCTGATCTAGGAAACAAGGCAGCTTTGAAGGCAAAATAAAGCAGAGTAGCAGGATATCTTGGTTCCAGAACTATCTCTTATCCTTATTAGCTGTGTGACTTTGGGAAAGCCAGCTGCCCTGTCTGAAAGGAGGTGGGACTGGATAATCCTTAAAAACCCCTTCTGGCTTAAAATGATTTAAATCTGTGGTTTATTCGATCGAGACATTTCTTAGCCTCAGAATTTTTCCTCTAACTTCAAAAATTCTGTTTTCTTCTGGATTCAAACTGTTTAACATCAACATGTCAAGGTTGACTTCTCATCCTTGTTGGAGAGTGAATTCAATATTAAGGGTAATTGAATGGTGCTGCAATTGCTTTCTCTCCTAATGGCTTGGTAAGAATATTAAAACCTGCAGAGGTGGAAATTGGAGCTCGTGGGGAAATGGATAGAAAGCAATTTGTTGCAGGCAGCCTTTGGACAAATTGTTTTAATAGGAACTAGAACTGCGGCTTCATAGATTTCTTCACCTGCCATTGCCCGGCCTTTTCCAGTGTGGGCTGTGTGGCTCTTGCCATCCAAACACTAGACTAATTGTGTTTCTGCTTAGTACCTGCTGGCTCACAATCTTAAAGCAGCAAGAGAAGGTTCTGGAAAAAAAGAACAAAAAACAATTCTCTGGATTCTGAACCGTAGACTCGGAGGTCCCTGTGCTGTTCATGATGGTGTTTCCTGTAGAGCGGGTCTGCAGAGGATACACCTGTCCAGACCCACATCCACTGGCTATGCCACATGGGACAGCACTTGGGTCTCACTAGGTCCTGCATGCCAGGTATGCGTGGAATGGAAGGGCCAAGGTCCTGAAGGTAGAGGTAGCCTGTGCCCTGGCGACAAGGCAGGTTGGGGCTCCAAGTGAGCAGAGCAGCAGAGAGGCTGCGCAGGCAGGGAAGTGTTGTCTGACCACCCTTGGCCTGATCACCCAACAGAGCAGAGATTTAATCAGCTTCCCTAATGGGTATTGACACTACTTGGAGCAATAGACCCGCTCAGCTATTGATCACTGGTGTGCTGATTAGATTGGAAAACAGATCAACTTCACTGCAGCCAGAAACTGTCATCGTCCCGACTGCTGGGGAGTAAGATGGTCTCTGGGACTGAGAAAAGCCACAGGAACTGGCCAGCAGCTGTAGGTAAAGATGCATTCATGTCTCCGAGCATCGTGGTTGAGGATCAGAATTGAACCCAGATAGGACTTGCCCCCCAGCATCCTGGGAGCTCCTCAGCTTGCGTGGTCAAGTAGGCATGTTTAAGGACACGTGATTAGAGAATGTTCTGACCTTCACTGAAAAGGCCCCACCATGTAGGGTGACCCCTGACCTAAGCACACCCACACACATTTGCTCGCATGGAGTTCACAGCAAAGTCTGGCGTGTTCTTGATTAACCGGTCTTACGGAGTGCACTCTCCTGATTCCTGTCTCTCCCAGTCCCTTCCATCCCCCCAAAGGACTTCTCTCTGATCCATCTTCCAATTTGTTTATCATTTGGCCTGGGAATTTGCCAGAGTGATGCCTTCTGTTATTTCTCCAGATTTTTCTCTCTGCCTCTAATAAACTTTTTCTTGGGTGGCCCTTGAAGGTGACATCAGGCTGTTCTGATGTCCTTCCAAAGCAGAGATGCTGTTGACCGCTCCTCTCTTTCTCATTTCCCTCCACGTTCTTTTTTTTTTTCCTCACTTGGGGGTGGTGGTGCCTTAGAGAGAAGGTTTTCTACACATCAACTGAGACTCCTGGAGGAGGTCCTCACGGTCCACACAGGCTTCACCGGGGGCCCTCTGCCATGGGCAGCCATGTCAGTTCATTCAGTCTGTGTCCTCAGAGCTTCTCCTACTCTCATTCTGAGACTCGGTGCCCTCGGGAAAAGCCAGGTTGGAGTGGCTGTGTGTCAGGGGCCGTACTGAGCCCTTTGTTACCTGCAGGAGAGGCCTGAGGGAAGGCACTGAGGGGGAGGGAGGCTCTGGTACCCTCACAAGCCATCTCAGTGCCTACTGGGCAAGGCCTACACTCACTGGCCCATCTGCCTGTTTCTGACCTGCTGATGATGTGTCCTCCTGTGAAGAGGCAAGTAAGGAGAGGGAGGAAGGAAAGGCCTCAAGCACATGAGAGCTGGAGGGAGGCTGTCCCTTTGGGGAGAGTGCTGGGAGACTGCAGCAATGTAAGATGCCTCCTTTTGTAGCCAACATCCCTCGAACCTTTGAAAGATAGGGCCGACCACCTGGCTGGCACCCCAGACAAGTCCACCATCTCCTTAGAGGGGAGAGGAGGCTGCTTTGCCCTGAGATTCCTCTCTGAGGGAAGGTGGTTCCGACTCGGGCTCTGGCTTTCTGGTTTTCCTTCAGTCCCTCTTCCTTGACCTTGATCCAAACAGGACTTCAAAGAGCTTGTAAAAACTACCCTGGTGGAAGGAAGAGTGCCAGGGATGGTGGTGATGTCACTGGTGCTGATGGTGGGGGAGCTATGAGGACCGCTGAGGGGGAGAGAGCGAAGGCTGTCCAGAAATTAACAAGCTAAGAGAATAAAAATACTAAATTGGACAAAGCAGCACCCTGGTGTCTCCAGGCCTCTCCCATGTTAGGGATGGCGTTTCGTGTCTTCTCCACGCCCTCCACCCTCACTCCCTCGACTTCCACCACGGTGAGCACCAGATGTAACCGCTTTCAGCAAAGTTGTGTGGATTAACTTCAGTCCTTTGTAAATACACCCCGGGGTGGGATGGGGCTGTTTTGGATGGGGAAGCCAGACTTGCTTTGTGAACTGAATGTATTTTTATGCAATTTTGAGTGGCCTTTCAACCCTCAGATGAATGATTTTGTTTTCCCAGTTGTTATATAGTATTGTTAAGTATTCTGTGTTTGAAAGTTTGGGAATAATAATATTCACATCTATACGATGCCTGTAAACACACAGTATTTATAAATGAGTCAATAAAACCGTGTTTTAACTTTGTGACTGCGTCTCCACGGTGTAAGAAATGACCTCTGTAGGATCCCATGATCCTTACACTGTCACCTCGGCCACTAGGCGCCTCACTCTCGGAGGCAGCCACTCTTCACTCAAGGACACCACCCCCAGAATCGGGCCAAGGGAAGGCCTGGATCAGAGGTTTAGAGGAGCATCAGAGGTGAGGTTTTGGGTATCTGCGAGGATGTCGGGTAGTTCCTTTGAAGACAGCAGGTCAGGACAAGGCCTGGGTGCTGCCATGCACAGGACATGGTGCTGTGGGCCAGAGGGGTGCTGGGGGTCCCCACACTCACTGGGCCAGGAGGCACCTTGCTCAACTGAGGGCCAGTCTGGTTTCTCCAGTGAGCCCTGCCTCTGGCTCTGCTCAGGCCCACCTCTTTCCTAGCAGTTGTCAGCACTACCACCACCCCTCCCCCGTCACTGACTTGGCCTGGTGCAGGGAGGTCAGGGAGGGAAGATTCTACCCCCCCCCACTCCCCCCACCCCCGCTGTCACCCAGCTGCTTGTCGCCTAGCAGCAGCAGCAGCAGCAGCAGAACAAACACATGATATCATGGTTGAAGAGTTCAGACCTGTCCTGGCGCCTAAGCAGGCTGAGGGGATGTCTGAAGCCAGGAACTTCCAGACCACAGTGTTGTGTCTGCACCCCCACGGGCCCAGGTGAGGTCTGAGAGGCAGAGTATTCCCTGGTGGCCACAGGCTCCACTCCAGCCACCCAGGGAGCCTGCCGTCCCAGCCAGGAGAGCCTTCGAGAAGGCCTCATCTTGGGCTGCACAGGCAGCTGCCCTGCTCAGGTCGAGCCCCTCCACCAGATAAGTGTCCTGGCTCTCCCCAGCCTGTTTGACCTGAATTTTGAAGCCCCTGCCCAGTCGCCCCCACCCCCCCAGAGGAATACTGACCTCAGATGTGGCTGGAAACTCCCAGTAAGCCAGGGGCCCGAGCCACTTGGTGTCTGCTCACAAAACAGAGAGGCAGCCAGCAGGTCAAGTGGGAAATGAAGGAGTTTAACCCCTTCTAAGGCTTGGGGCGAAGCTGCCCTACTTTCTTGCCTTAAAGGGCATGTCCTGTCCTTGGCCCCTGAGGTAGAGACCTCAGATTTGTGACATTCTTTGCTATGGGGCCACGGAGGGTGGGGTAGAAATCTCACTTTTCATGCTCCCATCCCCCAGGGTGAGTGTCCCCATCACTGGGCTCAGACTGCCCCTTTCCCCAGCCCATAGAATCTAGACCCCCCCCAGCCTCCCGGGGTGGTATGCCTACCCCCCAAGGGCACCAGTCTAGTTTTTCCCTTTCCTAAGAAGGGAGTGTGGCCCCTGCTGCCCCCTGCCTAAGGAGGTGGACGGGAAGGCCAGAGCCTTAGGCCCTCTCCTCATCTTGCCCACCATGATCCTCATGGGAGGCCCTGCCTGCCCTCTCCCCCAGCCCAGCAAAAACAACTAAGACACCCCTTCCACCCCCAGATTTCTTTCAGCTCATTTCTTTAATAAGGAGACGCAGCTCATTACAAAATAACGGTTTGACAAGAGATCAGACAAGAACAACAGAGTCCACATGAGGGGAGATGGAGAGCATTGCCAAGCGGGAGGGGACAGGGCTGTA
>PVHY01018488.1:0-20515 GCA_004024945.1 Uropsilus gracilis
GAACCGCGATCCCTAGCCCTGGCCACTTCATAGGCTGAAGCTTACAGGCACGAGACACCGTGCCCAGCCCCAATCTTCTCCCTCTTTGCCAAGAGACAAAGGTGATGATTGTTAGGGTCTTGTCCTGGATAGGCACAAGCTGTATTAATCTCAAGTAAGCCTTAGGTCTTACTACCTAGGTCATACTCTTCACAAGGGTTGAAGTGCCTCCAAATTAACTATATAAAATATATCAAGGTTATTTTTTCATGTTGAAACTTGCTAAGAACTAACAATTGTTAACCACCACTTCATTACTAGATCTCATCCTAATTGAAGGTAATATTTACTAACTCAGGCTCTCTGAAAGAAGCTTACCCTTGTGGTTGTTGATATATACAAGTTGACTTTAAATAAAAGTCTTTACCTTAAGAGAATTACGTGTACTCTTTCACAGGAGCTATTATTTCTCTGGTTGAGACACAATTCATAAACCTTGGCCCGCACAGTTACTTTTTACCTAACCCGAGAGAAAACATGTAAACCTGAACTTTACAAAAGAGAGCTTTTAAAGATAGCATCTTCATGTAGAGAAAGCCCAATGAACTTAAATTATCACATCACTAAGTGGCCTTGAAAATGAGTTTTATTAAAAGTTCTATTTACATATAAATGATACCAATGTTTCTATACACATTTTGAATCATTAATTGTATTCTATCATTTAAAAGTTTGAAAATAATTACAAATAGAAGATACAAGCTTATGTGTCTCATGATTTTAGTTGAAAGGAATAATATGTTGGAATTTTTCTCCAGAAGCATAAACCGTGGAAGACACCACAGCGAAAGATCACAGAGATCTCAAGGCCCGTCACTGCCAGCAACTCCAGTTTTTGTACCTGTCCCACCCCCTCCTTTGTACCCGCCTCCTCCCCACACACTTCCTCTCCCTCCAGGGGTTCCTCCACCACAGTTTTCTCCTCAGTTTCCTCCTGGCCAGCCACCACCTGCGGGGTATAGTGTCCCTCCTCCAGGGTTTCCTCCAGCTCCAGCCAATTTATCTACACCTTGGGTGTCATCAGGAGTCCAGACAGCTCACTCAAATGCCATCCCAACAACACAAGCACCACCTTTGTCCAGGGAAGAATTCTATAGAGAACAGCGACGACTTAAAGAAGAGTAAGTATTTCAGTTTGAAATTACTATACACTTTCATTTTCTGATACAGCATTAAATAGGTATTTGTGGAAGCATTTTCCAGTGTTTCCAGTTAGTACAAGAAAAATCACCTAAAAATTAAACCAGTCATACAAGCAACTTCCTCAGGGATTCCTAGTTATTTTTAAAGTGGAAAACTAATGACAATTTCATTCATTTCATTCATGATCTAATTACATTTGTCTTGTTAGTTTTCTTAAATGGTTTTTGTTAACTTTCACTCTTTAACTTTATTTTACTAGGGAAAAGAAAAAGTCCAAGCTAGATGAGTTTACAAATGATTTTGCTAAGGAATTGATGGAATACAAAAAGATTCAAAAGGAGCGTAGGCGCTCATTTTCCAGGTTAGTGTTTTGCAAGCCTTCACAACAGAATTACAAATGGGACTTTGAATATCCAGGGATTAGCTATGGATATAAATAACATTGCACTTAATGGAATTTTTCTGATTCGGTCTAGGTTTATAGACATGGAAATGGAGCTTATTTCCCAATATCTGTTTATTGAAATAATGTCTCACTGTAAATTCTATTGTGTAGAACTAGCAGTTTATGGGGATTAAATTACCCTTGTCCCTTGAAGTTTTTTTATAGTATGAAATAATTGGGAAATGTTTATAGCAGGAAAGACATAGTGGAATAGCCAAAGAACATTTCTGAGGATTCTTTTAGCCAAGGCTACAGCTTTTTGCTGGAACATTAACCTGTGTAGTTATGAAGTAGTTGTAGAATATAAATTGTTTTATTGGTTAAGTGAATTCTAAAAATTCCCTGGAAGTTTGTTTCAAAGACTTTATTTTTTTTAAGCTTTTACTTGAAATGTGGTTCCTTTGAAAGTTAGACTATTGGCCAATATATAGCACAAAAAATACTCGTAAATAATCAGACAGGAAGTAAAATCTAAATTTAATTGGCATTTTGTTTAATGTTAATTAGCTCATATAACTCACAGTACATTAATGCACTTCACTTCGATTGTTGTTAGATTTCACTTTTGTTTTGTAACAAATGATTACTCTGATCTTTGTGTATCTTATTCCATTCCAACAGAGGTCACTGTGCCTCTTTATTCATCTGAGATGAAACGACATAAAAAAAGATGGAATTGTGAGGAAAACATGCTAGAATCTGAGTGTGTTTTATTTTGTATATATTTCTCAACTATCAACTATTGTCTTGTTTTTGTTTTTAGGTCCAAATCTCCCTATAGTGGTTCATCATACTCAAGAAGTTCATATACTTACTCTAAATCAAGATCTGGTTCAACACGATCACGTTCTTATTCTCGATCATTTAGCCGCTCACACTCTCGTTCCTATTCACGATCACCACCATATCCCAGAAGAGGCAGAGGCAAGAGTCGAAATTATCGTTCACGGTCTAGATCTCATGGATATCATCGATCTAGGTCACGGTCACCCCCTTATAGACGTTATCATTCACGATCAAGATCTCCTCAAGCATTTAGGGCACAATCTCCCAATAAACGAACTGTACCGCAAGGAGAAGCAGAGCGTGAATATTTTAATAGATACAGAGAAGTTCCACCACCTTACGACGTGAAAGCTTGTTGGAGGGGTGTTGACTTTAGAGACCCATTTGAAAAAGAGCGTTACCGAGAATGGGAGAGAAAATATAGAGAGTGGTATGAAAAATATTATAAAGGTTTTGCTGCTGGTGCACAGCCTAGACTATCAGCAAATAGAGAGAACTTTTCTCCAGAGAGATTTTTACCACTAAATAACAGGAATTCTCCTTTCACAAGAGGCCGGAGAGAAGATTATTCTGGTGGACAGAGTCATAGAAGTCGAAACATTGGTGGCAACTATTCAGACAAGCTCTCAACCAGAGATAGTCATAATCAGAAGGATAATGCAAAATCAAAGGAAAAGGAAGGTGAAAATGCTCCAGGAGATGGTAAAGGAAATAAACATAAGAAACATAGAAAAAGAAGAAAGGGGGATGAGAGTGAAAGCTTTCTGAATCCAGAGTTACTAGAAACCTCTAGGAAACCAAGAGAACCTACAAGTGGTGAAGAAAATAAAACAGACTCATTGTTTGTTCTCCCAAGTAGAGATGATGCTACACCTGTTAGAGATGAACCTATGGATGCAGAATCCATTACTTACAAATCAGTGTCTGAAAAAGACAAGAGAGAAAAAGATAAACCAAAAGCAAAAGGTGATAAGACCAAACGGAAAAATGATGCCTCTACTACATCCAAAAAAGAAAATCCTGCAAAACCTGCTAAAGGACCCCAAGAAAAAGCAGATGGTGAGCGTGAAAAATCTCCTCGGACTGAACCTCCACTCAAAAAAGCCAAAGAGGAGACTCCAAAGACTGACAGTGCTAAATCATCATCCTCATCACAAAAAGATGACAAGATCCTTGGTACCCCCAGGAAAGCTCACTCCAAGTCAACAAAAGAGCACCAAGAGACAAAACCGGTGAAAGAGGAAAAAGTAAAGAAGGACTATTCCAAAGATGTTAAATCGGAAAAACTAACGAATAAGGATGAAAAGGCCAAGAAGCCTAATGACAAAACTAAGCCACCAGATAACAAGGGAGAAAAGAGAAAAAGGAAAACTGAAGAAAAGAGTGTAGATAAAGATTTTGAGTCATCATCAATAAAAATCTCTAAATTAGAAGTAACTGAAACCTCTAAACCATCACCCAAGCGCAAAATGGAGACGGATACTGAAAAGCTGGATAGGACCCCTGAAAAAGATAAAGTTTCATCCTCAACTGCTCCAGCGAAAAAAATCAAACTTAACAGAGAAACTGGTAAAAAAATTGGAAGTACAGAAAATCTATCTAATCCAAAAGAACCTTCTGAAAAATTGGAGTCAACATCTAATAAAGTTAAACAAGAAAAAGTAAAGGGGAAGGTCAGACGAAAAGGAACTGGAACAGAAGGATCCAGCTCGACCCTTGTGGACTATACCAGGTAGTTGCTCATGGGTGTGTGGGAGGCTTTTAACTGGAGCTATGCCTATGCTTTCCATTAACATGAAGCAGACTGGTTTGCTCTTAATTTTAATGAAAGGGATTGTTAAAAGATGGTTATAAGGAGATTTTGAGGTTGAACAACATTTGTCTTTGTACGGGTTATAAGGAGATTTTGAGGTTGAACAACATTTGTCTTTGTACGATCAAATTAAGAGCTTAATAACTGGATTTTAAAGGGGTATTAATCACACTTAAGTTAACAGTTTATCAGTATTTACTAGTAAATGTTTGTTAATTAGAAATATTTTGATTCTCTTTCAGTACGAGCTCAACTGGAGGCAGTCCTGTGCGGAAATCTGAAGAAAAAACAGATACAAAGCGAACTGTCATCAAAACTATGGAAGAATATAATAATGACAATACTGCTCCTGCTGAAGATGTTATTATTATGATTCAGGTTCCTCAGTCCAAATGGGATAAAGATGATTTTGAATCTGAAGAAGAGGATGTCAAATCCACACAACCTGCATCAAATGTCGGAAAACCTACCAGTATTATAAAAAATGTTAGCACTAAACCATCAAATATAGCCAAGTATACTGAAAAAGAAAGTGAACCATCAGAGAAGATTCAGAAGCTCACCAAGGAAGTGAGCCATGAAATTTTACAGCATGAGGTCAAAAGTTCAAAAAACAGTGCATCTAACGAAAAAGGGAAAACCAAAGATCGAGATCACTCAGTTTTGGAAAAGGAAAACCCTGAAAAGAGGAAAACTAGTACTCAGCCAGAGAAAGATGGTAGTTTGGACCGTCTGAATGAACAAGGAAACTTTAAAAGTCTGTCTCAATCCAAAGAGACTAGAACGTCAGATAAACATGATTCCGTTCGAGGTTCCTCAACTAAAGACTTCACTCCCAGTAGAGACAAAAAAACAGACTATGACAATAGGGACTATTTAAGTTCCAAACGTAGAGATGAAAGGAACGAATTAACAAGAAAAAAAGACTCTCCATCTCGAAGTAAAGAGTCTGTATCTGGACAGAAAACTAAGCCAAGGGAAGAAAGAGATTTGCCTAAAAAGGGAACAGCAGATTCTAAAAAAAGTAGTAGTTCTAGCCCCTCAAGAGAGAAAAAACCTCATGACCACAACAAAACCACTTATGATACTAAACGCTCAAGTGAAGAGACAAAATCTGTGGATAAAAATCCTACTAAGGATCGTGAGAAGAATGTGTTAGAAGCAAGAAACAACAAAGAGCCAAGTGGCAATAAATTGCTTTATGTACTTAACCCTTCTCCAGACCCACAGATTGAAAAAGAGCAAGTTGCTGCACAAATTGACAAGAATGCCATCAAGCCTAAGCCCCAGGTAAGTCACTCCTCTAGACTTTCCTCAGACTTAACTAGAGAAACTGATGAAGCTGCTTTTGAACCAGACTATAATGAAAGTGACAGTGAGAGCAATGTGTCTGTAAAAGAGGAAGAAACTTCGGGAAAACTTTCTAAGGAACTGAAGGAAAAAGTGGTGGAGAAAGCTAAGGAGAACCTGGACACAGCAGCAGCCGCTCAGGTAGGCGTCACCAGGAGCCAGAGTCAGAGCAGCCCCAGCGTCAGTCCAAGTAGAAGTCACAGCCCTTCGGGAAGCCAAACCCGAAGCCACAGCAGCAGTGCCAGCTCTGCAGAGAGTCAGGACAGCAAGAAGAAGAAGAAAAAGAAGGAAAAGAAAAAGCATAAGAAACATAAAAAGCATAAGAAGCATAAGAAGCATGCAGGCACTGAATTAGAATTGGAAAAAAGCCAAAAACACAAACACAAGAAAAAGAAGTCAAAGAAGAACAAAGATAAAGAAAAGGAGAAAGAGAAGGAGAAGGAGAAAGAGAAAGAGAAGGAGAAGGAGAAGGAGAAAGAGAAGGAGAAGGAGAAAGAGAAGGAGAAGGAGGAGAAGGAGAAGGAGAAGGAGAAGGAGAAAGATGACCAAAAAGTGAAATCTGTCACTGTGTAGAAGGACAGATTTTAAAAATTGACTTAATTACTAAGTCATCTGTATTAAATTTTGTTATAATGTAAAGAGATTCAAGCTTTGTAAATAATGATATGGAAGAACCCTGTGCTGCACTTAAAATATTGCTGCTTGATTATTTGATTTTTACATCAGAGCTTTATAACACGAACTTTTGTACAGAATTGTGAGTTGTGACCATGTAACATGAGAGGTTTTGCTAGGGCCTATTATTTTTAACCACCATTAATTAGTTGGGGTGGAGTTTACTGTACTGTGAAATTTTCACATTTGAATTTTTTTAATTGCCTGGCAAAAGCTGGTATCAGTTCTAAAATATCAGCAGAATGATTTGCTGAATTCATTACAACCCTGTTATGTCACTTTTTGATTACAATAAAAGTTTTCAGTAAACTTTTCAAATGAATATTTGCATTATTTTGCCTGTGCTTCAGGAGGTATGTTTCAGGCTTCTGAACGATTTGGGCAGTTAAGGCTGGAAAGGTGCTTTAGAAGCATAGCAGTATAAATAGGGGTTTATACCAAGTGACGGAAAAGGCACCAGTGACCCTGGAGTGCTCTGGCAAGGGCTCCTGCCTTTACTAGTCTGTCTCCTTGCCTTGGTTTAGTTATTTCAGAGCATGCCATGTTGACTTTGCTGTCTAGCAACTGTACTCCATTTTAGGTGGTGTACAGATGTCTTGAAAGTGTTTTAATGCAATAATCGGTACTTAAAAATATGATTTAAAGAATACATAACGTAAATACGACTGCAGAACCAAGTTGTTTGGAAAAGGGCACTGCTTTGCTGTGATTGTTAGATCACACTTGTCTGTTCTCAGACTTCTCCATCCCATGGGGATGGGCTGCTGTTCACACACATACACCACTCTGACTTGCAGACTCCCAGCTAGTCTTTAATGATTCTTAATATGTCACACCCAAAACCCAGATGTCTCCCACATTGAAGACTCACTTCTGGTCATAAATTCTGTCATGATTTCAGTTTTAGTGCCTAGGCTCATTCTGTTACTATAAGCCCAACTGACCCTCACTTTGCCTGAGTCCACTGCTTATGAAAGTTTTCTGGAGTTGGTCACCTGTGTCCATTTCCCCCCTTAAATTTAAAATCTAGTATTTCCTCTGTAACCTGGACAGCTCTGTTCTCTGATGACCCCTTTATTTAGGCCCACTCCTTAGTCACTCTCTACTCCGTAGTTGCCCTTATCGTCATCTCAGCCACATGCTAAGTCCCCCCAAACCTGTTACCACTTACCATTTTGATCTACCTAAACAATCCCCAAACCTAGGTCAACATACTGAACACTGCTGTCATGATTTCTTTACTCCTTTATGGAGCGCTAACTTGCCTTTTTTAATTACTCCCAGAACCTGCCTGCCCATCACCATCCACACCACTAGCATTGCTAAATGTGCTGTGGTGACACTCCAGATTGTTTTCTATGGCCTTTCTGGTCTCCCTTACTGAACTAAGTGTGAACTCTTCAAAATGAGTTTGGTTTATATTCCAGAAGTAAGCCGTGTTAGCACATAATAATGTTTAGTTGGATAAGATGAAATGCTCAAATTATTTCACCGTAATAGCTTGCAAGCCATTATTTCCTTTGAAATAATGGAGGTAGTGCCCTTCCAATAACTAGTGTATCAGTGTGCCAAGGGTATCCCAACTCCTTATAAGCAGGGACCTAGAAACTCCTTTGCTAACTCAGCATGCCAAATCAAGGTGGTTAAACCCCCTCCAGAATGTCTAAGCCAGGGTTTTAGGTTGAAAGCTAGTTACTGGTTTATGCAACCTGATGATCTGTGTAAATGAACTTGTCCTCTCATTCACTTCTTCCTGTCTTCTAACTCCTTAAATGAATGCTGTTTTTACTGCACAGAGTGTGATTTGGGAAATACTCTTAGTCCTTTATCCTGCTGCCATTTTGTTAGTTTCCCCAGCACATTAAAAAAATTGCCTCAATACATGTGAAAAGTGCCCCTGCTTTTGTTTGTATCATGTCCTTTTGACACTAATGCTTTCACAAACTTAAAAGAATTGAGAATGATTGTGAAAGAATTGGATAAAGTAAGCTTACTTACATCCTTAATAAAAGAAAATATGGGAGCTGCTGTGAACAACACTAAAAGAAACGGGGTTGTTAATATTCAAAGGTTTTATCTAGCGTGGTGTAATCTAAAGTATCAACACTTCACCATGACTGTTGTAATCCTGAGACTTTTAAGATCACATTAAAAAGAACTTTTAAAAATTAGCCATTGCTAATTTCCTTGTGCATTTTAAAAACTTACGGAAGGTGAACAGTGACCTCCTCAAAGCCAACACCAGAGTGAATCTTGCTTTTCTCCTTTGAAATGTGACTGTTTGGTAACTTTCTGTGTGGTTGGCTTGATCAGGCTGAATCTTCAATTTTCCCATTTTTAAAGTAAAAGGTAATAATACATGAATGGACGTTAAGATTCAGTACAAAATACTTTCATAAGATTTTGATACTAGTTTCAAAATTTCAACCCAAACTTGATAAACAAAACTTGATCATGGGTTGATCTTTTTCCTGTCCTAGATTTGATGAAATGAAAATAGATTTGATTAAAAATGAATAGGGTAGGGAAAACGAATGTATATGTTACACAATTCTATACAGAGTGTATATACTCAGCAGTTCACATGACGTGTCTATATGTAATGTCTGTGAACCTAGCATCCCAGATCTGTAGCAGTGCTAGACACCAAAGGCTGGGAGGAGCAACCAGCCAGAAATGCAGAGTTTCTATTGTACTGTAGTTCAACGTTTCTTAAAAACACATTCCCAAGCTGGGCGCGGTGGCTCGTGCCTGTAAGCTTCAGCCTATGAAGCGGCCAGGGCTAGGGATCGCGGTTCGAGTCCCGCCTGGGGCCCGTAGCGAGACCTAGTTCCAAAAAAATAGCTGGGTGTGGTGGTGCGCGCCTGTAATCCCAGCTACCTGGGAAGCATGGCTTGAGTCTGGTACCCCGGGCAACGAGAGCCTGCGGTTCCTCGGGCAAAAATAGCAAGACCTAGTCTCAAAAAAAAAAATTCCCAGAATTTTCTTACTTGGGAAAGCAGGTAGCTTCATGGGCATGACAAAAAGAAAACTCTTGGTTGGACTTGAGCACCTTACAATCTGAAGGGACAGAATAGGTAATGGAGCACATGAGGAATATTCCCCTTGAGATCACCTTTGATAAAAAGGCAATTGAACAAAGAAAACCTGCCACATTACAGTGGAGGGAAGATTCTGTCTGGAGACGAGCTGTCCCTGGTGTCGCCAGGAAGAAGGCCAGGTCACACAGACCTCAGTCCCCTGGGCATTCCAGGTGGTGGAAGAAGCACTTTAAAAATACACAATTTCAAGTCATGGTATTGTTACTCCAATAGACACTTGGGGGGGGGCTGATTACCCAAATAGAAAAGTAATAACAATTTGGGCATAAACGGGGAAGGGACAGTTTTTTCAGACAACTGGGCAGCCATTTGCAGAGAAAAATGTCATTAAAATTTTAGATGGATTTAATTTTTCAGTTAAAATGTTACGGTGTGTTCATCGGCTGTACTCCAGCCTTTCAGAATTGTCTTTAATAGTTCAGGTCTTTATTTTCCTGGTCAACTGGAAACCCAGGATCACTTCTAATATTTCTGAGGACACTTAAGAGACCTGGTTTATTTGGGGTGTGTTCTTTTTTGAGCTCCTGGTGTGTGTTCCTGTGTGGTCTTTCCCACCTACTCTATGCGGTCAGCTCTCCATCGAGTCCTCCCCGAACATGCATCTTCTCATTTTCCTCATCATCACCTCATTCCTCCTCTTGTTTCACACCGCTGCAGGCTCTTCATCTTCGAAACTGAAGCTGGCCATGAAGGTTTTTTTCTGAACCAGAAAATGATTCCCCTGTGAGGAGCTGAGCCATTAGAGGGCAGAAGAAGCTGCAGTTCTTTAAAAACAGTGCTTTTTCCCTTCTACAATTTTTGTTTAAAATCACAAACTGTACTATCGCATACAAGTGCAGATCGCCAGTTGATGTGAAAGCTTAATGCTGGTGAGAATAAAAATATCAACGGGTTTCCTTGCCTTTAGTTACTTAGAGTTGCCTGAAAGCCCAGAGCCAGGCTAATTGTGTGGCACAATTTCCCACCTTTATCTAGAGGGGGCTTCTTCCATGGTTGTACAGATTATAACACACATTCTCCATTTGCAGTCTTTGCAATTCCTTTTTGTTCTGATTTCTAGCGGTCATAGTCCAGAAAGTCAGGTTTCATCAAGACAACAGCATCAGCCTCCTGCTCTAACCCTTCACACCTGATTCCAGTTCTTCAGAGGCAATCAAATCTGTTCCTTAAACCAAAACCAAAAGGAAATCTTATATACGAAGGTATTCCCAACAGCTGACTTTAGCTCCTCGACTGTGCTTCCCTTCCCCTCTATATCCTCTCCTATTCGCCAAATAAAAGGTTTAACTTTTTCCTAAGTTAAAAAGACGTGGATTCTGTTGTGTGTAGTTCTAGACATACGGTTCAGACTCAGGTCATTTAGTGTGTGAGGAGTCCTCTTTGTAAAATGGAATTAATAACGGATTCATTTTAAAAAGTGTCATTTCCAGGGCCGTGCACAGTGGCATGTGCCTTTAATTGCAGCATATGAAGCGCGAGGCCGAGGCTAGGAATCGCTTGAGTCCGCGGGTGGGTTCTGAGTCCCCGGGTTCGAGACCCACCCGGGAGTCCGAGACCCACCAGGGCAACGTAGTGAGACCTAGTCCCAAAAAAATAGCTGGGCGTGGTGGCGTGCTCCTGTAATCCCAGCTACCTGGGAAGCTGAGGCTGGGGATTGCTTGAGTTCGTGGTACCCGGGGCAACGGAAGCCTGAGGTTCCCCAGGCAACAAAGCAAGACCTAGTCTCAAAAGAGAAAAAGTCATTTCCTATAGGATTACCAAAAACCACAATCCTCTTCTTGATATATTGTAATAAATCAACTGTTCTTTCAGTTGCATCTTCTTGTGGATACTCCCCTGGAACATTCTTCTTACTGTTCCTACGAAAGCTGGTTGCCCTCCGGCCCCACTGCACAGCTGCGATTGTACATGCTGCTTTTCCTATCACCCTGGGAATTTTCCTCGCCCTCTCTCCCGTCCTGGATCTTTGTGTCTTCCGCCCTGTGCCTTTCTAGATGTGCTTCCTCCTTTGGGGTGAAGGGTAAGTGTCCTAGTAAATTCTTGAGAAAGGCTGCATTTTTGAGAACCTACAAAACCAGCAGCGTTCTTAACGCTGCCCCACACCATTTATGGTTTGAACAAGCATAGAATTCTAGGTTGGAAGTTATTTTCATTCATACTTGAAGGTATTTCTCACACTCTGGTTTCCAGAATTGCTGACAAGGAGTTCAAAGCCATTTGTATATTACTTCTTTTCCCTGTCAGGAAACTTTTGAGAACTACATTTTACCCAGAGTGCATTCACTACCCAGAGTGCATTCACAAATCCAATGATGTGTTTTGGTGTGAATCTTCTAAACTATTTTGCTGAAGGCCAGGCACTGTGGCTCGTGCCTGTAAGCTTCAGCCTATGAAGCGGCCGGGGCTAGGGATCGCGGTTTGAGTCCCGCCTGAGGCCCGTAGCGAGACCTAGTTCCAAAAAAAATAGCTGGGCGTGGTGGCGCGCGCCTGTCATCCCAGCTGTCTGGGAAGCTGAGGCTGAGGATTGCTTGAGTCTGTGGTACCCCGGACAGCGAGAGCCTGCGGTTCCACGGGCAAAAATAGTGAGACCTAGTCTCAAATACATACATACATACATACATACATACATACATACATACATACATACATATGTAAATCTATTTTGCTGAGTGCTCTATAAAACCTTTCAATGTGGGAACTCATGTCTTTCAATTCTAGGAAACATTGTTTTGTTACTTGTGGGATAAATGCTAGGTTCCTTGACTGAATCTCATTTTTCTTACCCTTTTTCCCCTATTTTCCACCCATTTTCTTGTGAAGTTTCCTCAACATTTTCCAACTTTTCCCCCTGTTAGCATGTTTATAATTTCTCAAAGTTCTGCTTATTCCCTTTTCATAACATTGCTCTTTTTATTATGGATACAGTGGAAGCTGTGAAGACAATACTTTTAAGTTGTCTTAAGCCCTTTGAATAAACTCTGTGCAAATAGATTTGTCAAAAGGGTACCCTGGCAACATAATGAGACCTAGTCTCAAGGAAAATAATTAATTAAAATTAAAAATAAATAAATAAAAACAGATCTGTTACTATTTTATTTGTACTTAATGAATATATATTACACTCAAATGACTGAGAAGTGATTAATATGTATGTATGCACATGTGTTTATGTGTATGCATGCACATGTGTGGAAACATGCCAACATCTTTTTGTAAAACTTCCCTCAATAACCACCTCCAAGCCCACCCCAAGAAACCACTGCTATTAGGTGCTTGTATAGCCTTCTGAAGTTTTTTTGTACATAGACTGACATGCACATGTGGGCACATACATGCTCTTATTATTCTTTCTTTTCATACAAATGATTCTACAACAAAATAATAGTAAATATGTGGCTTTGCCCTTGGTAACTTTCACTAATGTATACAGACATTTTTCTTTATTAATACCCACACAGTTTCACCACATTCTTTTTTTTTTTTTTTTTTTTGAGACTAGGTCTCACTATTTTGCCTCTGGAAATGCAGGTTTACGTTGCCCATGGTACCATGGACTCAAGCAATCCCCAGCCTCAGCCTCTCAGGTAGCTGGGATTACAGGCGCACACCAGCACACCCAGCTATTTTTTTGGAACTAGATCTTGCTACGTTGCCCCAAACGGGACTCGAACCGTGATCCCTAGTCTCCGCAGTGGCTTCCTAGGCTGCTGTTTACAGGCATGCTCCCCCAGGCCCAGCTCAGTTTCACTATTCTTACAGTAGTATAGCATTTTATTGTACGAAGATGTCACCATTTAATTGGTTACCTACTGATCATTTATGTTGTCAACTTTTATCAACTTTTTATGTTACACACCATTTCAAATGTACTAACACTGAACCTGATAGTTTCTTTAGTCTAATTGTTTCAAATGCTCAGACATCACAGGTTATTTTTAATTTTAATTTTATTTTAAACATCTTATTGCAGCCGGGCTTGGTGGTGTGCATCTATAATTCAAGCGCTGGGAGGCAAAGATTCCAGGGATCACTTGAGATTGTGGGTTGGAGATTAACCCGGGAAATATAGTAAGACCTGGTCTTGAAAAAGCAGCTGGGTGTAGTGGCAGGCACCTGTAATTCCAGCTACCTGGGAGGCTGAGGGTGGGGATCGCTTGAGTCCACGGGATTGGGACTAACTGGGGGCAATATAATGAGAACTAGGCTCAAAAAACATATATATATATATATATATATATATATCTTATTGCAGTAAGCTAATGACAGGTTATTTATGCAACAATTTATTTTTTATTTTTTAATTTATTTAACTTTTTTTCTTATATTGTTGTAGTCGCTATATTTCTCCCACCACCCTGTCATCTGAGACCCATTACCTCATTCCCTCTGTTCCTCCTTCCTTTCTTCCACTCCCCTTTCCTCCCGCTCCTTTGCTGATGTTTCATTTCTATGGTCAGTGTGTTGGTTTTGACTATTTCTTGTCCTCTTGTTTGATTGCAATAACATATTTAAACTTTGCAAAATTTGATAATTCCCTCCCAATATGATAGGTTTTGACTTATGTATGTACCTAAGACCATTAGCCATCACAACTATTAAGAGAATGGACATACATCACTCCTAAATATTTTCTTGTGCCTTTTTGTAAACCACCTCCTCCATCCCTCCCATCCCCAACCACCAAGGGATTACCATAGTTTTCTCACTCTATATACAAATTTAAATTTTTTAGATCTTTACATGCATGGGGTCCTCTTTCACTCTGCAGTTATTTTGAGATTCACCCACACCCTAGTAGATGTCATTCCTTTTGTTGCTGAGTAGTAGCTTTTGTTTATTCTTTCCCTTATTGGTGGACATTGGAGTGATAGCCAGTATTTGCTATCACAAATCCAGCTCCTCTAAACATTCATGCATGAGGCCTTTTATAGATATATGCTTTCATTTCCATGGGTGAATAGAAATTACTAGATCATATAATAGGTGTCTACTTAGTACTTTAGGAAATTGCCAGACTTTTTTCTAAGTGGCTGACAATTTGTTTCCTTCAGGAGCATATGAGAGTTCACATCACTACACTTCCTGTCAACACATGGGAGGGTCTTTCAATTTTAACCTTTCTAATAAGAAGAAAGGTTAGGCTGGGCATAGTGGCTGGTGTCTGTAAGCTCCAGCTTATGAAGCGGCCGGGGCTAGGGATTGTGGTTCGAGTCTTGCTTGAGGCCCATAGCGAGACCAAGTTTCAAAAAAATAGCTGGGTATGGTGGCACACTCCTGTAATCCCAGCTACCTGGGAAGCTGAGACTGGGAATTGCTTGAGTCTGTGGGACCCCCGGGCAATGAAAGCCTGCGGTTCCAAGGGCAAAAATAGTGAGACCTCATCTCAAAAAAAAAAAAAAAGAAGAAGAAGAAGAAGAAGAAGAAAGGTTAAAGTAGCTGACTGTACTTTTGATTTGCATTTCCTTTTGCGTACTTTTTCATGTATTATTTGCCGTTTATCTTTAGTGCAGTGTTCTGTCCTAATCTTTCATTTCTAAAACCTTGTATTTTGAGAGTTCTTTATATACGATGGCTGTCTTCTATCAAAATCTGAGATTTGCTACTCTTTTCTTCTAGTCGATAGCTTGCTCTTCATGTACTTCATATTGTCTTTGGAAGACCACAGTTTTTGACTTTGGTGAAATCAGCAATCCTCCAACAATGTGCTTTGGGTGGTGTATCCGAGAACTCTTTGCCTAGCTCAAGTTCACAAAGTTACTGTTCTTTCCTTCCGCAAAATTTACAGCTTTAAATTCTTACTTAGATCAGTGACACAGTTTTGTCTTTGTTGTTGTTGTTGTTGTTTGTTGTTTATTTTTCTGAGACTAGGTCTCATTTTTTTTGCCCATGGAACCGCAAATTAATTGATTAACCACAAATTAATTTTAATTTTATTTTAATTTTATTAGTTTTTAATTTAATTTTAATTTTATTTGCCAGGGGTACCACCGGCTCAAGCAATCCCCAGCCTCAGCTTCCCAGGTAGCTGGGATTACAAGTGCACCCCACCACACCCAACTATTTTTTTGGAACAGGTCTCACCACGTGCCCCTGGCGGGACTCAAACTGCAATCCCTGGCCCCCTGCCATGGCTTCCTAGGCTGCTACTTACAGGCATGCGCCACCATGCCTGGCCTGACAGTTTTAATACCAGACTTATTGAGCTATATTTAATTAAAATGCTTTTCAAAGAACACAGCTCAGAGGTTTTTTAGTAGGCTGACAGAGTTGCACAATCACCACTATCTAATTCTAGAACACTTTCATCACCCCCCGAAATAAACCCCATATCCATTTGCAGTTAACTCTCCACTTCTTGCTCACCTCGGCTTCTGGCCACCACTAGCCAACTTTCTGTCTCTGTGGATTTACCTGTGGTGGACATTACGTATAAATGGGATCATAGAATGGGTGGCCTTTCATGTCTGGTTGCTTAGCCTAATGTTTTCAAGGTCCATCCATGTCGTAGCAAGTGTCAGTGCTTCATTCCTTCCTCAGCCTGAGTAATAACCCATTATAAACTCGACCACATTCTGTTGCTCCATCAGTTGACGGCCTTTTGCTTGTTTCTCTTTTTTGGTTATTATGAACAGTGTTGCTGGGACACTCGGGTACATGTCTTCCTGTATTTGTGTATTTTCAGTCCTAGAAGGGGAACGATGGGTTATACGCCAAATTGTTTTCCAGAGCAGTTGTTTGTTCTCAAAGTCTGTTTGGCTGACCCAGAGTCTCATGTTTCGTTATGTTTAATTTGGTTCCACCACATATGAAAACACTTCTGAACAGTCTCCCTGACGCACTGTGAATTATGAAGTTTTCCATTCAAGAGAAGGGATTTAAGAATTATTCCTGGTCCTGTTGGACCTCCCCAGACATTGGTTCCTCTGATCCTTGAGGTTGTTTTTTTCCTTGTCTTGGTTTGTTTCTTACACATTTTCTTTCCTTTTTTTTTGAGACTAGGTCTCACTATTTTTGCCCGTGGAACCACAGGCTCTCGTTGCCCGGGGTACTACAGACTCAAGCAACCCCCAGCCTCAGCTTCCCACCTGGGATTACAGGTGCGTGCCACGCCCAGCTATTTTTTTGGAACTAGGTCTTGCTACGTGCCCCTGGCAGGACTCAAACCGCAATCCCTGGCCCCCATCACGGCTTCCTAGGCTGCCGCTTACAGACACAAGCCACCGTGCCCAGCCTGTTTCTTACACATTTTCTTACAAGCTGACCTATAATCATCTGAAGGCGTAAGGGGCACCCTCTGCCCATTGCTGGAGTTTGTTCTCCACACAGCTCTCTCCTCTCCCGGAAGCTGTCATGCAAGCTTTACCTGCCAGGGCCTCCCTGATCACCCACCCAGCTCTGTCTGCTCAGTTCAGGGTTGCTGCCAGCCCTTGTCTGATTTTGCTGCTTTGCAGTAATCTGGAGACTCTGTGCATGAGCTGTGGCTCATTCCATTTGTTTCCTTTGTCCCGCAGATCACTGTCCTTTCAATGTCTTGAAAACTGTTGTATATTTTTTATTATTTTTTTATTTTATCATTATTTTTTAGTTGTTTCAGGCAGCAGGCTCCATCTCATTCTTATCATTTCATGTTATTTAGAAACAGAAGTTTTCCAAATTAAAGCACAAAATTTTAAGAAATTTCATTTCATTTAAAAATAATATCTTTTTCATCACAGGAACTCTGTGGGGTCTAATTCTGCTCTTCGTTCTGTTTCCAAGAGCTTCATATAACTCCCGTTTTGTAACACTGGCTTATGAATTAATCTGCAGTGGGAACTTCACTGTGGGGGTTTGTGAGGCTGAGGTTGAGGGAACTTGCCTCTAGGTCAGCTTAATGTTTTCACCGGAGAGACTTATCTCTTTATGTGTTATTTCTTGTTTACTAATGTTATCTCTGGTCACCAAAGGAGAATATTCAAACATCAAAGGCACTTGAGGACAAGCCTTGGTTAATAATTGCCAAGGCAGTCAGTTTTTCCTTGACTCACAATTCAGGTCACATCACACAAGCTTCCACATTTCCTTGGTCTTAAAGGTAGACTTTTTTTGTTTTCCACCTTTTTGCGAGGCTCTGGCACTTTAAGGACCCTGGGTTGAAGTGGAAATTTCAGTGTTTGCTCCCCGGGCACAAGGCTTCTCTCCTACACCCGCTTAAGTTTACACCCCAGCCCCCTATGCCTGTGTGTTCTCTGAGGCAGACCCAGTGTTAACTCATGAGTTTAATTCTGGTTTTTTCATTTTCCTTTTAAAAACCGAATTTCTTTTTAATGAAGCACCATTGTTTTATATCATTGGCAGTATTTTGACAGTATAGGGTTCCCCCCCCCCCTTGAAAGGTGGCACCAGGGAAACGAAGACACCAGGGCTGGCAAGAAGCAGGCATGTAGTACTGATACTGGCTCAACAGATTTACATCCTAAGGCTGAGGGCCCCTACTAGGGAGTTAAGGCTTTATGTACACTTTACACATCCTGGTGTTCCAGGTGGGTTGCCACCGGTGGCAGTACATGGCCTGACATGATGGAAGCTAGAATGAGGAAGATTCAAGGGGAAACTGGGCTACAGATCAGCAAACTGAGTCAGTTAGTCATGGGCTGTTTATCAGACCCCAAACTGCTTTCTTGGGTCACTTTACTTCAGCATAGATCAGGTCAGGTGCTTCACCCTCAGGTGTGGTAACTTAATTCTCCCACCACCAAATGCACATGGTCCTTTACCATATCCCACTGTGCTCTCCTCCCCCTCCACCTAGTTTTCATCCCCCAAAGCCCATCAGCACCCCTCCCCTCCTCCTGTCTCAGATGCCTCAGATCCATGGTTAGCTTTCAACTTGGTTTTACGGCTTGTCTTGTCTTAGTCTGATCCTTTGGCTTCTCTTTATCCCATGTATAAGTGACACCATCCAGTGTTTTATCTTTCTCCTTCAGGCTTATTTCACTTAGCACCATCCCTTCCAGCTCCATCATGTTACTGCTGCAAATGGCATGAGTTTGTCTCTTTGGTCACTGAGTAGTATTCCATTGTACATATGTAGAGTGTAGAGGTTCCCCAGAGGGCTAAAAATAGCTCTACCATCTGAGCCAGCAGTTCCATTGCTCGGCATCTACCCAGAGAGTCACAAAAGCACAAAAATTCTTTTCCATTTTTGAGAACTCAGGCTCTTAATAGAGTGGTGATGATGCATTATCCAGAATTTCTCTACAATTATTGGGCCCAGCCGGGCACGGTGGCTCATGCCTGTAAGCTTCAGTCTATGAAGTGGCTGGAGCTAGGGATCACGGTTTGAGTCCCTCTTGGGGCAACACAGCGAGACCTAGTGCCAAAAATTAGCTGGGCGTGGTGGTACATGCCTGTAATCCCTGCTACCTGGGAAGCTGAGGCTGGGGATTGATTGAGTCTGTGACACCCAGGGCAACGTGAGCCTGCGGTTCCACGGGCAAAACTAGCGAGACCTAGTCTCAAACAAAACAAAATAAAACAAAACAAAAACATACAATTATTGGGCCCTTCACATTATCAGAGACATAATTCTCCAGATTATTTCTCAGCCCACTCTCCTCGCTTCTACCGTCCACTCTCACTTCACTAAAGCTATTCTTCAAAGGTGTCTGATGGTCAGGCAGGAAATGCCACAGCCCATGGCTGCTGTTTCACATAGGATGTGGTCCTCCAAGACATGATGAAAACACCAGACTAAAAGAAGTGTAAACCATAATGATGAGTCATACTCCTAGACATGTGGGCCTGGGGGCAAGTTGGCAGGTCAGTTCCATTAAGGACTTATGTCTGTCCTTCCCCTTTCACCATCCTTAGTCTGTCAGTAATTTTCTGGACCTCCTTGTCACATGGTGACTGTCACCCATGACTCCCTGCCAGCAGCAAAAGGGAGAAAGCAAGAAAATAACATTTTCCCTTATGAACTTCTTTTACCAAGAAGGACAATCTTTCCAGAAGTTCCCAGCTCTTGGTCCCTCCCCCCCCCCCCTTTGGCCAGAGCTGTCACTGGCAGAGGAGAATAGCATCGTTCCTGGGGCTGGAAACACTGCTATTGGAGCAATAATGGGGTTTTGTTGACCGGGGATCTGAGTCATAGTAAGACATGAGGCAAGACGGCTGTCCTTGCAGTCCATGTTGATGTCCAGGGTAGGCAGCTGAGCATCAATGGATAGAGCAATGGCAAATCTCACAATCATAGAAACTTGGGTGTGCAAAGATGTAAGTCCTCTCTGTCTACTCACAACCCTAATTTCTGCCCTCAGGTCCCACTCTGCTCCCCATGAGAAACCAGACCCATCACATACACCAAGTCTCACGAAATCAGGCGGAGTCGACAAACCCACTGGGTCCGCCGCATGCACCCTCTCTGTGCCTTTGTTGAAACCGCACAGTAGACAATGCTGCCCACCTGGCCCTGAAACATGCTCCTCCCTTGTGTGAACAGGTTCCTCCAGCCCAGGGCAACAGTGAGTCACCCAGGGAACGCTGTCGCTGTCGCATTAGTTTATTTGTTTGTTGTTTTGTTGACTTGAGTATCAGCGCTTTGTCCCAAGCATAGGGTGGGGAGTGATAAAAGAAACAGCTTTAGAAGACTAGGAATCACTTGAATCCGCAGGTTCAAGACCCGCCCAGAGCAACATAGGGAGACCTAGTCTCAAAAACTAGCTGGGTGTGGTGGCGCGCGCCTGTAATCCCAGCGACCTGGGAGGCTGAGGCTGGGGAAGGCTTGAGTCCGTGGTACCCAGGGCAACATGAGCCTGTGGTTCCCCGGGCAACATAGCGAGACCTAGTCTCAAAAAAAAAAAAAAGGGGGGGGGGAGGAAAAAAGAAAAACAGTTTAACTTGCTTTAAGCCTGAAGCATAGAAAAATGTCACCCAGATGAGGCTATTTGGACACGACTAGGTTAAATCCCCGCACTGGGAGGAATGAAGGCTGGAGCAGAGGTGAGGATCCGGCCACACACCCAAAGGGCTCACATTTGGCCGGAGTTGTCGTCACTCTGAAATTTGCATCTGCTACATCTGCTGATGATTCTGTGGCCGCTGGACAACTGGTAGCTCAAGGACAGAGATGTTGCTTTATGGATTTCATTGAACAGTCTCCCCTTCCTTCCCCCTTCTGAGTGT
>PVHY01018489.1:0-29147 GCA_004024945.1 Uropsilus gracilis
GAGACCAGGTCTCACTATGTTGCCCAGGATAGTCTCAAACCTGTGAACTCAAATGATCCCAGGCCTCTTGCCTCCCAGCGCTTGGATTACAGGTGCACACCACCACACCCGGCTCTCACAGGGTCTTCTTCGGTGTGTCCATGTCCTAATCATCCAGTCAGACTGGAATAGTGTCCTTCTTCATGACCTCATGTTGCCTTGGTGACCTCTTTAAAGACCCCATCTCCAATGCAGTCTTATTCTGAGGGACAGAGAGGTGGGAGAATGGGACTTCAACATACACATTTGGTAGGAACAGAATTCAGGCCACTACAAACAGTTTTCTCTGTGGCATACTGGGGGAGTTCACTGAAACATGGGCATTTCGGGGGCTTCAGAGGAGGAAGGACAGTCAGGGAAGAGAGTGCTATAAGTCTTGGGTACTTGGTAATACCTGGAAATGCAGTCTCACGGGAGTTCATCCAACAGGGTAAGGAGATAGGCACTGTGGGTTATGGGAATAACCCATTCAAGGCACCAGGGTGACAAAGGGCACAACACATTGAGAAACAAGTGGCAAGTGAAGCTGTGAGTACTTTGCAACAGCTGATGTGTCAAACAGGGGCCCACCTCCCCCTGTCAGGGCATGTGACTTGTTTGCACAGCACCAGATTTCTTGTAGGACGCTAAGCTGGACCAAGCTTGCTCCTAACTGCTGACCCATAGAATGTGCTCACATGTGATGAGCACAGAAGGGAGATGGGGATTTAGGGTTCTGGGTGTCCACCAGCCACTCACAGTCCCTGCTTCTTTGGACACTGCAGTCAGTGCTGCAGAGAGAAGGGTTTTAGTATCTTGGAGTCCTGATTTAAAATCGCTGCTCGGCCACCTACCAGCTATGTGACCTTGGGGGCTGGAGCCCAGGTTTATTCATTTATAAAGATGTTGATCTTCTAGAAGTTGAACAGACAGTGGATGTAACCTCACATGCAGCAGAAGCACCAACATGATCCACCTGTTTCTTCTGCTCTTCTGCAAATTGCTTCCTCTGCTGGGGGTGAATTGGCTGTGGGCCAATCCCAATGGGAAACTTGGAACCCCGACTCTGGTGTGTGCTATACCTGGAGGGGCTAGTGCTGGGTCCCTCCCTATAGGAGCCCAGGCAGAGGGAAGCTTTTAGAAGCAGGAGAGTTACAGGAGCAGTGAGCCAGGGCCATGACCATGCTCTTGACCCATCTCATCACCGACCATCTCCATGCTTGACTCGAAGCTGCGATTGCAGATTTCCCAGCTCCTGCTCCCAGAACCCAAGATCCTCAGACCCTGGAGAGGCCGAGCACCTGGCATTCAGGAGGTAGTGTTGTTGAGGAAGAGGTGGCAGCAGTCTGGGGCAGGAGGAAGAGCGTGCTGAGGGCGGGAAAGCTGTTTATCTTTCGAGCTGTTTCAGGTCCTCCTGAAGGAAGCAGAAGGTGAGCACGAACAACTATGTGCTCCCTGTGCCATCTGCTTGCCGTTTCCAGGGAAGCCTTTGGCATAATTAGCTTCAAGGATTTTATGTGGGGTGAATGGTACTGAGAATAGTACCTGTTGGTGTGACTTTGCCTCCACACCGGCCATGTGGGACCAAACCAGGATGGGTGCCTCCCACAGCCAGGACCACCAGAGTCCCTCTTCGTGGGACCCCGGTTCACGTCACAGGGTTGCAAACTTAGGGAGACTTGAGGTGATCCTTTTCCACAGTGAGTCTTGTGGTACAGGTCTCTCTTCTGCAGAGAAAGGAGATCCCGGCCATTGTGGAGAAACCAAGGGAATGACAGAGGGGAGCCAAGTCCTGCCATGTGGGGGCTATGATCCCGGAGGCCACTCTGCTCCATCGTGGGCTCTTGGAAACACCTGCATGGCTTTGATCTTCTTGCCCCAATTTCTACTTTTTGCCTGGAGCTCCTGGACTTTGCAAAGCCTGAAGCACACCTGGACGTCGGTGTACTTTCCCTTCCTTTATTTTTTATTCTTTATTTTTTTTCTTTTTTGAGACTAGGTCTTGCTATTTTTGCCTGTGGAACTGCAGGCTCTCGTTGCTCGGGGTACCACAGACTCAAGCAATCCCCAGCCTCAGCTTCCCAGGTAGCTGGGATTACAGGCACGCGCCACCATGCCCAGCTATTTTTTGGGGACTAGGTCTCGGCTATGGGCCCCAGGCAAGACTCGAATGGCAATCCCTAGCCCCGGCCGCTTCCTAGGCTGAAGCTTACAGGCACGAGCCACCGTGTCTGGCACCTTCCCTTTCTTTAAGTCTGGCTTAAGCATGAGACCCTGAGAGGCTCACAAAGATGTCATCCCATCAGACACCTCGCTGTTTATAGACACATCAACATGCCACTCCCTAGTGAGCCCGCTGTTCTGGGTGGAATTTCTACCTATAAAGATGTCTGTCTGTCCTGGGCTTTTATGCCATGCAGCATCTTTGGCTTGAGCTGGGTGTTCCTTTAAGGGGACTCGCTGGACTGACTCCAAAACTCAGAAAGGTCCATATAACCTCCCTTAGAGGCATGTCAACGCTACCTCCAAACACTGCCACTGCCAAGGCTCCATCTTCCAGAACCTTCTGCCTTACTTAGCTTGTTGCTTCTTGGCACTGGCCCCAGATTCGAAAGGATTTGCAGGGAGCAACATATAGACTCAGGTTCCTGCCCTACCTGTTGTCTGCCTTGCCCCACCCCATGCAGGGCACAGCTTGCAGCACCCTTGCATGATTCCCTCTGGGGAGCAGCTTTTCTGGGCTCTGAGCTCTCTCTGCCTTCTCACCCAGCCTGGAATGTGGGGGGGGGGGACTTGTCTGGGGTTGGTCCCTTTGCATCTGTGGCCCCCTCTTCTTCTCCTCCTCTCTGTTCCTCTTGGTACCTCCCAGTTCTGAGTGCTGGCACTGGCATGAAACTGGGGTTCTGGAGTTCCTGGCTGAAGCGAAAAACAGCTGCAGTTGCAGGTTCCTAGCTAGTCTCCGCCACCGCTGCTCCAGCTCCCATGTAAGTGCTCCACTGCAGGTGGCCCAGGCAGCCCTGCCTTGGGGGAGGAGGGGGGAGGGAACCTGCCATGCATGCATCATCTGAGGGCCCACCTCGCCCTGCACCTTCATGGCCACCTTCAGGAGACATGTGCATTAGCAGATTGGGGCTTGGGCCAGAGGAAGAGCTGCAAAGAGCAGGCCCCAGAGGCTCTCAAGTTTGAGGGGGTGGGAGAGGATCAGCTCAGAAGGCCCACAGGACAGCCCCAGCCCCAAGAGGTTGCCCTACACTGCACTGAGCTCTGGGGAGGATTGCCTGAGAGCTGAGAAGGCTGCATCTGAGGCTGGGGGTGGGGGAGGGGAGTTGTCAGATGTCCCCAAAGAGGACAAGCATTTCAGAAGAGCTCTTCACCCTGTCTGGTGACAAAGTGACTGGTCTTGAGGCTCTGCCAAGTGACAGCTAGAGACTCAACAGAGAGAGAGAGAGAGTGTGTCCCTTACCTTCTTTGCTTCCGCTTTGCAGACTCTGAGCCACAGGTAATGGCAGGAAGAGGATGACCGAGGGGCTTCCGGAGGCCTTCAGATGCAGGAGGAAGCACCACCGCACCTCAGGCTGGAGGGCCGTGACCAGCCTTGGGGAGGGTGTGTTGGTTGGGGGGCCCAAGAACACCTGCCCCCACCTCTTCATTCTAGGGGCTCAAGGGGCCTGGCCAACAGGAAGGGTTTGCTGGCAGGACTCCATGAAAGGGGCTGAGAGGATCCCTGCTCTTCCTCATGGGAGAAGAGGTCAGAGCTGCTGCTGTGACCATGGCCCGGGCTTCGTTGTTCCAGAGCCTTCTCTGGGCCTTCCTCTCGCATGATGGCTCCATGTTGGCTGCAATGGAGGAAGAGAAAGGAAGGAAGAAGCGACCACCAGTTGCTTGGTTCCACTTGTGTCAGGAGAACGAGTGTCCCTGAGGCCATGGGTCCTCTCACAAGGTCCCCCGCATTCTAAGGGAGCCCAGGTTGGTAGAACTGACTTGGCCCACAGCCTCCCGAACAGCACCAGGGAGTGGGCGGCATGCTGGGGGCCCCACTGGCTGTGGTCAGAGCAGGCAGGTGGCCGGCCAGGGAGCAGGAGGAGGAAACCCTGGAGACACCCCCCCACCCCAGGTAGCAGCCCCAGGGAGACCACATGGATCAGGAGCAAGCCAAGGGGGAGGTTCTCTCCTGGTGCCACTTGGCCATGAAGTCAGGAGTCAAGGTCAGTGTTTCCACAGGTCAAGGCCAGTGAAGCTGGCAGCTAAGAGGCTTCCGTGGCTACGACCACCCTACTGTGACTTCCTGAGTCTCAGAAGTAAGGGAACAGGTGGTGAGCACCTGGTTCTGGAGGGACACCCCCAAACCCCAAAGAGGCACTGGAGTCAGCTGCAGGTGTGATCCAGAGGGAAGAGGTGGGAAGAGGAACAGGGCTGGGCTGAATCTGGGATATGGGGGGTACGGGCAGATCAGTCAGGTCCCGCCCAGTCGTGGGAATGTGGTGCAGTTCTGCACCAGGGTCTTCTCTAGTTAAGACACTGTGTGTGCGGTTGGTGATAAATGTCTGCCTCAGGTGCAGTGCCCCCTGCACTTGGCATGCACTGTGTCCTAATCTTTCTAGAACACTCTTCAGCAAGCAGCCTTGCCGCCACCAGGCACCTGTGCTTCTCATGCCTCCCCTAGCTAGAGATTCACAAAGAGCCAGGGACCCAAAGGCTGTCTGAGACCCCCTGCACCGGTCTCTACCCCCACCATTGACCCCATCAGGCTCTGTCAACACTGTGGAGAGGGGCCCCGTAGGTTGGTGGTTGTGCCGAGAAATGAAACAGTGCTTAACCCCAAGGAGAAACCACAAGAAAAGCAAAACAGGCTATGAGCTGCAGCTGGGCCTGCGGCGCAGCCTCCACCGTGGAGGCAGCCTACAGGGAGGCTGGGTTGTGTGAAAGGAGCAAAGAGAACCAATGGGAGGGGAGAGCAGTTTCAAGTCCCCAGAGATACCCGTCTGACAGGGAAGGGTGCGGAGCTGCAGGGACAGTTGGCTGCGTCACTTGCTCTCTGCTCCTGGGCGGGCCCCACATGCACCTGCATGCTGAAGCCCTGCCTGGAACTGGGGGCTGGCAAGGTCACTGCTTCACCACTGGGCTCTCAAGAGCAGAGCTGGGCCACCAAGGAAATAAACCAGACTCTGCTGTGACGCTCCAAGAGGCAGGTGGTGGGGGAGAGGCTTCTGCTGGGCACAGCCAGAGATCAATGGGGCTGGCAATAAGCTATTTTCTTTTCAGCTGTGCATGATTTGTATTTCCACTCTGCACTAGGACCCACCCTCACAAGCCCCAGGAATCCATGATTTTCCCCTTGGGTTTCTACTGGCCATTCCTACACCCACACTGTTCTCCCCAGGTAGCCATGCCAGAGAAATCTGGGGTCACCTGTGGGCTGGGTGCTGGGGGCAGAGCCAGGAGGGCAACCCCAGTCTTCCCAGGGGAAAGTCAGGTGCTCCAAAGCCCTCACCCCTATGAGATCCTCCTGCCTCCCCCCCACCCCCCACCCTGACCTGGATGATGTTGCCAGCCCTGCTGTCTCCTGTGGCTGCTGTGTGTCTTCTTAGTCCTGCCAGGACCCTGAATCTGGTGCCCGCGCACCATGCTGAAGACACACGGTGCACACAGACACATGCACACCAGCACACACATGTGCACATGTATGCACACAGGTACCCACACAAGACACACCAACAGGCGCATGCACACACCCATGGCACCCTCCTACTAGTGCTTACCCATGCACACCTGCACATACCCACACCAGCATGTACTCACCCAACAGGTTCACACCCATCTGTGCACGTGAAATCATTGCACACATGCCCACATATGCTCCCCACTCATGAACACACATACTCCAGCACATACATGCACATGACCACACTGACACACATGCTCAAACCCTCGGCAACTTTCCCTCTGTGGGGAGCTATGTCCCTACCTCCCTTCCACTTAAGCTTACCCAGGTGGTGCTGGTATTGGTGTTACCACGTCTCTTGTCCACAGTCCTTTTCTCAGTTGGATGACAGATCCCTGTCTTATGTCTGTCTATGAGGATGGTGGTCCCCCCAATCTTTCTCTGATTTAGCCCCTACTTTCTGCCCTCAGGTCCCTTTTTGCACTCCCAAATGCTGAAGTCCCCCAGGGAGTGCAGGGTGTGATAGGGGATAGGGCCTCTCTTGAAGATCACAGAGCTTGGCCTTGAACTGTGAACTTGACCTTAATTTAAATGCTCATCCCCAAGTACAGACCTGGGAATACAGTCCTTCTGCCAGCTCAGAAAGAGATTCTTATCAACGAACTGCTTCATGATAGATTTGGTCTTGGAGAAGTGGAGTCTGGTTCTCAAATAGTTGCAGCAAAAGCATCAAATAAAAAGTTGCATCTAAGTCCTGGCAGTGTTTTGTCAAAACCCAAGTGTTCTGCCGTCTGTGCCTTGCTGGGCCTGGGTTCTGTGGCTGTCACCAGCTTCAAAGCAGTATCATTCTGCCTGTCCCTCACACTTGGAGAGGCTCTTTGAAGACAGAAAGTCTTAGCATCTCTGCCTCTAGGGCCCAGGCCCCCTGGGCAGTAGGCAGGCCGGAGTCCTGCCCCTCACCTCTGACAGACCAGTAGAGCTAGATACTCAAAGCAGCAGAATAGACTTTATTCAAGATTAACTGTTATAGCAGATGAGAGGACCCAACCTCTTGGCTACTGTAGCATCAACTTCACCAAAAAGGTGAGAGATTTTTCTCGAAGCTGGGTGCTACCGGGAGGAGGGCTTTTCATTTTCAAAATCAAGTTGCTTCAGGTCTGCACCTGCATTTGAGCTTCTGGAGGTGCCCCCCAACCCCCACTCTTTTGCCTTTGTTATTCACGCTGCTGGGGCCGACTGTCACCCTCTGTACCTCAGAACCGCAGTCAGCAGCAAACCAGCTCCTCCCTGTCTCCCACCTGGTGCCCTTCCTTCTAGGCCTTCCCGTTGGCAGCAAGGGGATCTAGAAAAAGCAGTTCTCAGAAACTGAGTTCCCTCAACTAGGAAAGCAGGAAGGGCAGGATGGAGCCCACGTCCAGCAGACCCCTTCTGGCAAGGGGCCAAAACCTTCTGTCAGCAGGTGAAGTGACTTGTGCATTTGTGTTCCTCCTGTGGGAGCTTCTCAGGGTCAGAATAGGGTGCTCTTGGAAGCAGAAGCTTTGGCAGCTGAGTGGACCCAGCAGGATGGACCTTAGCAGACTTTTCATGGGCTGAGGTCTTGTGTTGGGATGTGAACTCGTTGAGTCTGGAAGCTGCTTCATTCTTTCCCACTTGATACAATTTGGTGTTGGGAGCTGATATTCAGCCATATTTAAGGACACCATGGTTCTTGGGATAGCGGGCAACTGAGAAAACGGACTTTCAACCTGGCGAAGGTTGGCAACTCAGCACAGGGGCAAAAGCTGGTCCTAGAGCAATGGTGGGTTGTGGAAGATTCAGGAAAGAAGGTTTCCAACTGGGCTGAACGCTTCACCCTCTGTGATCACTCGAGGACAGGGCTTCTGGAAATGGTCTGTCTTATAGATGGAGAAGGCCTACTGTGTACCCAGGCCTGATGTCTGCTGTGTCCAGACATGAGGAAGCCCAACCTGGAGCCCCTGCCCTGCCCTCTCCTGGCTCCCTTTGCCTTTGCCATGTCAAGGCCTTCAGCCTCCAGTAGGAGGTGGAGGGCCAGGTCGCCTGGCTCTGCTCCCCTGTGCAGGCAGGCTGACCTCAGATGTGACAGTCAGCCAGGAGGTCCAGGCGTGGTTCGGCTGGCCCAAGAGCAGGACTCTGTGGACTGCTCTGTGGCTCCCAGGATGACCCTGGGTGGTCTGGGTTTCTGTCCCAGCTCCAGGCTCACTGGC
The DNA here is from genome assembly GCA_004024945.1 of Uropsilus gracilis. Classification (NCBI taxonomy): domain Eukaryota; kingdom Metazoa; phylum Chordata; class Mammalia; order Eulipotyphla; family Talpidae; genus Uropsilus; species Uropsilus gracilis. Next base: position 7,906 of record PVHY01018489.1, read on the forward strand.
CTCCTGGCTTTTGTTTCGAAACCTCAGCTACAAAACGGAGCTCACAATAGTGCCAAGTCCAGCTCCGAGGGCAAACAGCTTGCAGGTTCTGGTGTGGGTGCAGAACTGGCCGTTGTGGCTGGCAGGGCGCCAGCCCAGGTGTGACCTATGGTCTCCCTGCAGGAGCCCGACATTGACCAAAGTCCTGAGACCACTGGGCCGGGAGCTGCGGGAGCAGGTGGGCTCCCAGGAGGGAGGGCAGGGAGGGAACGGCTCTTTATTCGGGGAGCTGCAGGTGATGGAGTTGGCCGTACCAGGTGGTGAGAGATCTGGCTGACAGACTGAGGCCTTTGGTCTCAGAGATGTCAAGGGCAGCCTTAGGGAGCCCCCGCAGAAGGCTGGTCTGTTCCTGGCAACAGAAAGAGCAAACAACAAGCTGGGCTGCAGCATGAGGAGGGGTGGCCTCTGCAGAGGCTGGGGCAGGAGCTCGAGGGTGCCTTGCCTGGGTGTGACTGGGCCTCGAGTCCCTGCCTCCTGCCTTGGGCCTCCTTCCTCCTGGGCTGGCTCTGGCAGTTTCCAGGGAAGCCCCAAGGCCTCCATGGTGGGCCTGGCCCCGTGGGTGGAGAGTTGGGGTGGTGTGGGCGAGGAGGGGAGCTTCACATTCGCTGCGACCCTGAGAGCCCAGAGTAGCTGCCATGCTGCTCCTGCGTCTGCAGGCCTAAAGCTGGGCTGAACAGACTCTGTTCCCAGAGGTGACCGCCTTGCCTTGGGTCTCTGCTCTGGGGGGTCCTGCATGCCTGTCCGGACCTGCTGTCTCACCGCAGCTGCAAGCCTCCTCACAAGGCCCCTTCAGGCTGCCCTGGGGGCCTGCTCAGGCCTGCACACCCGGCCTGACAAGGGCAGGACGCAAAGGCCCAGCCTTGCAGGGCCTGGGCAGCGCCCCTCCAAGAGAACTCAGCCCCCGGGGCCGCCGCCGAGAGCTGTACCTTCATTATCCAGCCTCCTCATCATAAAACCCCAGGGGGTATTGTGATTTTAATCCTGTTTTCTAAATCAGGAAGCTTTGGTTTATAGCAGTTACACAACACTTTCAGCTGGATGAGGCTAGCGTGGGGGTGGTGGTGATGGAATTTGGACCCACTTGGTCACCCCAGACCCCAAGAGGTTGTACAGGCTGCCATACTGCACGTCCGTGGGGTGGGAACTGCCTCCCAGGCCAGCCTTTAAGGGGAAGTGAGCAGGTGTGCCCACCTGGAAAAGGGTTGGGAGTCTGAGGGAGGCAGCCTCTAGTTCTAGTGGGGGCAGGGTTCAAGTTCAGAGGCTGGCACACCAGGGTGGAGCCCATCTCTGATTGGTGCAAAGTTGCTGTATGGCTTGCTGTGTCCTACACATGCCTCCTCCCACAATGCCTCCTCCTCCTGCCTGTCACTGAGACCCTAATGGGTCTGCCTGGTTGTTCCATAAGGCGATGCCATCTCCTCCCAGGCCTGGGACTGTGTTTGCTCACTCCCTGCCCACCACGGCGTCTTGTACCCAGACATGCATTGGCGAGATACTCGGTCTAGTCCAGCACCTGTTTGTTTTGTTGACCAGGAGCTGGGTTCCTGTAGCCCACCTGGAACCCTAACCCTTCCTTCGGCCCCAGAAAATCTTCATCTGCTGGCTGCCGCCATCAGCCTGGCAAGAGAGAGTTCACCTAATTTTTCAGATGAATTTAAAACTGCTAACTCAAGCCGGGCACAGTGGTGCTTGCTTGAAGCGACAGCTATTGAATCACGGCTGAATCTGGGGATCGCCTGGGGCAACACAGCAAGACCTAGTTCCAAAAAAATAGCTGGGTGTGGTGGCGCGTACCTGTAATTCTAGCTACCTGGGAAGTTGAGGCTGGGGATCACTTGAGTCCGTGGCATCCCAGGCAACATGAGCCTGCAGCTACCCCGAGCAAAAATAGTGAGACCTAGTAGCAAAAAAAAAAAAAAAAAAGTTGCTGACTCAGTTAATGGCAAATCCAGAGGACAAGTGGTTTGTGGGCAGATTCCAGGGCAGATTGACGTGCCTGGTCACAGGATGGCCAAACAGCCCACGTGCCACTGTCCACCTACCAGGTAAGACTCTGCTCCTGACATCCCTTCTCATGGATATGGGCAAGATGCCACTCCCAGACGGGTGACTGAGGCCAGGCCCCCCCAAATGGAGACCTGCTTTCCCCGAGCACCGGGCCTGGCAGGCAGCCCCAAGCCCCAGCCCCATGTGGCTCTTCCCACCAGGGAGCTGTGGTGCCCGATGGTCACTCCCATCAGTGCCAGTTCAGTGCCTTGTGTTCAACCATTCTGACAAGTCCCGGGGTTCCCATTCCTGGTACCTGGAGGCTGGGGGAGTCACCCTGCTCACACCTCCATGGAGCTGCAGCTCCTTCCCCACTCTGCCCTTGGGTCCGGGTCTGAGGGCTCTTTGCATGCCCCAAACCAGCCTCCTTTACAGAACACCCTCCCCTTACGAAGCACAATGCAAGGATGACAGTAGCAAGGACCTGACTGGGTATGGCGGGCACTGAATCTCCAGCACAGGTGCCTTTTCAGCAAGGGGTTTTCTGCCTCTGCCCTGGTGCAGCAGCTGCTGGGCTGACCAGAGGGGCTTTCTGCTGGCCTCCGACAAGCCCTCTCCTGCTCAAGGGCCGGGTGCAGAATGGATGCTGTAAAACCAGAGGGACTGGGGTCAGCTTTTGCTTTGAGCCCCACAGCAGCCGCGCAGGCCGGGAGAATCAGATCTGCAGGCAAAGGGAAGGCAGTACTGACCAGGAAACAGGTGCAGGCAGGGTCGCCACCCAGCCCAGAGTCCATCTTCAGAGCTGCAGGCTCACCCTGGCATCAGGAACGTCGCTATCCCAGCAGGTCCTTCCCAGGGAGTCAAGTCCAAGGTGATGCTGTGCGGCCCATTGGCTGCTGACACGGAGGCCGATGCCTTCCAGCTGGGACAGCCCAGGCTCCTGGGGGTGGGGTGGGGTGAGTTGGAGGGGTCTCAATGCAGGGACAGCCTGGGCCCCTCTCCCCTCTCTACCCAGCCCCCCCATCCTCACACTTCCTGGTGTTCTCCCAGGTAGAAGACCCTAAATAGGGCCACTTGCTAACAGCAACAGCACCAAGGGCCCATCTAGGCTTCAGGTGGAGTGCCATGTACCTGTGCGGTCCCAGAGGTGATGCAGGGGAGGGGGGTGCCCGCTGGCATGGGAGAGGTCAGAGGCCCATGGGACAGAACATCACCGAGAGTTAATCCTGGCCCTGCCCCAAGCTCTTGGGAAGCCCTACTGTCCAGTATTGGTGGGGGTGGGGGGTAAAGAATAGGGTGGGCTGTGCAGGGCATGACTCAGAAGTTTCTGGTAGGAGTGGTGGAGCTCCCGGTCTTTGGGGGTATCTTTTGAAAGTTCAGGCTTGTGCTGGGGAAGGGTGTGACCTTATCTGGGTGGGGAAGTCTGGGTAGGTGCAAGCGAGAAGCTGAAAGCTCAGGCACCTGCAGAAGGGACCTCTCCTGGCAGGCAGCCCCCCAACCCTCCCTGCCTGCAGTGGCATCAGCTCAGGAAGTACTTAACAAGACCAGGCTTGCTCTCAGGGCACCTGTCTCCATCTTCCCTCCAGCCTGCCCAGTTGATGGGGCAAATCTCAGGACAGGCCCAGGGAGGTGTTGGCCTGTGGAAGGCAGGAGGGAGGGCTGTTTTTCTCTGCCATTGTTGACTGAAGAGTAGTGCTAAGCACATTTGCACTGTACTGCAGCCATCACTGCCATGTGTCCAGAGATTTCCTTTTTTAAAAAAATTCTATATTAGTATTTTTATTTATTTATTTTTAGATTCCAAACTTCATGAACATTTTAAGAAGTACGCACACACACATACACACACATATGTATAAAACATCTTTGTGAGCCAGGCATGGTGGCTCGTGCTTGTAAGCTTCAGCCTATGAAGCGGCTGGGGCTAGGGATCATGGTTCGAGTCCTGTCTGGAGCCCATAGCAAGACCTAGTTCCAAAAAAATAGCTGGGCGTGGTGGCACGCGCCTGTCATCCCAGCTACCTGGGAAGCTGAGGCTGAGGATTGCTTGAGTCTGTGGTACCCTGGGCAATGAGAGCCTGCGGTTCCACAGGCAAAAATAGCAAGACCTAGTCTCAAATAAATAAATAAATAAATAAATAAATAAATAAACAAACAAACAAACAAATAAATAAATAAATAAATAAATAAATAAATAAATAAATAAATAAAACATCATTGTGTACCCTGGCATTCTCCCATTTCCTTGATACCCATTAACCATCTTAATCTTTCGTGCCCTCTGCCTCCCCCATTTTCTTTCTCCTCCCCCTCTCTTATGCTATGGTTTGGTTCTGTTGGTTGTTTCAAATTTTTTTATTCGTTTGTTTGTTTTTTCCTATATCTTTCATATAAGTGATATTTCCCATATTTCTCTTTTTCTTTCTGGCTTATTTCCGCGAATAAGATTTCTTCTAGCTCCATCCATGTGGCTGCAAATGACATATGTTTGTCCTCTTTGGTTGATGCATAATATTCCATGTCCAGAGATTTCCATATGGCAAAACTGAGACTCTGCACCCATGAATCACTTGACGCACCAGTTCCTGCTCCCACCTCCCTGCCCCCACCCTAGGCTTCTTTCTCTTTTCTGGCTGTAGGAGCTGGATGACTTGGAGACCCTCAGAGAGGTCAGTCGTTGTCCTTCGGCTCTGCTTGCTCACTTGGCATCAGGTCCTCAGGTTCATCCACAAAGTAGCAAATGACTGAATGGAAAGGGAGAGGGGCTTTGTGCCAGGGGAGTTGCCAGATCCAGGCTGGTTGTAGGACTGGCTCAAGATGGCATGGTAGTAAGGAGCAGCGAGCACAGGTTACAGAGAGTCCACCAAGGTGGGCACACCCCATGACACAGAATTTCCCACCTGGTGAGGCCCCATGGAGAAGATACTTCTGTGTGCTAGGACAGCTGTTGGGAGGAAAATGGCCGTTGCTCTATGCCCAGTCATGTCAGGACCGTGTGAACCGAACCCAAGACTCAGAATGAGATCAGGAAGCCCAAGAGGAGTGAAGGACCCTCCCATCCCAAGCTGACAAAGAGAGTTGGCAAGGGGCGACTGTGTGCTTGAGAAGTTTGTGCTCTCTTGGGGTGGGGGTGGGGATGGGGCAGAGAAGGTTGCCATGGGGACCTGGGTAGCCCTGGAGAGAGACAGGTCTCCGTGGATTAGAGTAAGGATGGTGGCTCCTAGCCGCCAGGAGTAAGGTGGATGCGATGGCCTCAGTGAGGGGTGAGATGAGCACTGGTGCTGCAGTGCAGGTGGTCAAGGTGAAGTTTCCCAAAGGGTAGCATCCACAGGGTGAGCCGTAGGTAGGCAGCAGGGGTCCACTTAACTCTGCAAATAAAACCTCAGAGGACAGTCAGCCAGTGGGATTTGCCTCTACCTGCCTCCAGTGAGGGGTCCCAGCCACCAATTCCCCCACCCAGGGCCCATGCACCTGGGCCACCAGGCGGCATGGGGTGGGGTACTGCTCAAGCAGATGCACACCCCCACACTGATTGACAAGGCAGAACCCTGTGGCCTAGGAGTCTGCATTCTCCCCTCACATGTCCAAGGTCCTTAAAGAAGTGCAATATTTAATATAAGATTTAGAATAGGAAAAAAAAAATCTGACAGGTTGAGAGAGAACCTTTTTTTCTGCTTTTTGAACAAAGGGTCCTGCACTTTCTTTCTGAATGATCTGCAAGCTGCCAGACAAGTCAGCCTGATCCCCACGGGGGCTAATGCACCGCACCCACTTTCTACTTCACATCCTTCTTCTTCAGGGAAAAGAAGCTCCTCCCTTCCTTGCCCCCCAATGGATAAAAAGCCCCCCAGAAATCAGTCCTAGCCATGTGGGGAGAACTGGGACTGAGCTGGAGCTAAGCAAGGATTGCTGTGATTTTCTAAGATGATAAGTATATAAGACAGATTGGGGAAACCTTGCTGGGAACAGCCCCCTGTCTGCCTTCTCTCTTCAATTCTAGGGGGGACCAGATGGGCGCCAATGCCCCCTTACAGTCCCTGCCGTGGCCTAGACATGCTGTCATAGCCTTGGGTGCCAGCTCGGAAGTGGTCTGTCACCTGTTCCAGGCCCATGCAAGTGTGTGTGTGTGTGTGTGTGTGTGTGTGTGTTGGGGCAGTGGTTCTTCCCCTGGGGTTATTACAAATGAGTTCTAGCCGCCCCCCCCCTTCTCCCGCCATCAACAGTGCCAGAAACCCAAGCAGGGTTGGACTCTGCACTGTCTGCCTGGAGCTCACTGAGTCCCTCAGATGCCCCCACCCCAGCACATGGAGCTCCCAGGCCCCTGGGGACCCATCTGTGCTGTTTGTTTGGGTGAGAGCTCTGTATTTATAGTGGCCTGGAAGCAGCCCTCAGCAGAGAGAAGGCGGTGCCAAGCCAGCAGGCTCGTGCAACAGCTGGGCACATGCTCCAGATCACACACGCCAAGGGGGGCAGGCGGGAGGCAGCCCTCCCGCTGTCCTGGGGGAGCCGCCTCCTGGATAATCCCTCCCTGGACTCCCTCCCGGGGCGAGGTGGGAGAACACAGGACGATTGTCACAGATCATGTGCTGGGGAGGGAGCCACACAGACCTGAGGCGGAGAAAGGGGGCCGTGAAAACAGCCTTTGTCCGGGCCGCCTTGCTGCACACTGGGCTTGTGTTTCGTGCTTTATGACAATCGCGTGAAACATTACACTAGAGCATCAATTATTCAGATTTCACTTCGAGGTCAGCATGCGGCAGCCCGGGCCTGCCCCCACCCCAAGAGGCGGGCTTGGCTTCCCTGAGACTGTGGGCTCCACAAGGGGCGGAATGCATTTCAGAGCCCCTGCACCCCCAGGTCTCAGCTGCCCATCCCCCAGCAGAGCTCACCCTCCTCCAGCAGCCTGGACTAATGGCTGTTGAGGCTTTTCCAGCTTGGGGTGGCGCTGAACACCAGAAAGCCTGGATCCATGTTCAAGCAGAAAATGGGGCCCAGGGGCTTCTCTGCATGCAGGCAGCTTGGGGCTTACTGCACCCCACCCACTACCACCACCATGAGGCACTGACTTCATCTCTGGCCCTGCCCACATGTGTTAGAAGGTACCTGGTGCTTGATCGCTCACAAGCCACCCTTGCCCCCTCCCTCTTGATCACTCTAACTTTGCTGTCACCTAAATACTTCATGTGAGTATTTAAAGTCATACGCTTCCCTCTCCATGCGGGTTAGCTGTAATCTCAGGTTTTTAATAGGTTATATTTTCACCATCAACTCAAAAGCTAAGTCTTGCTACTTCTTTCAGCCATGGATTGTTCAGGAGGATTTATTTCACTTCCAAATATTCTGGAACAATCCAGACATCTTTTTTTTTTTTCCCCGAGATCAGGTCTCTCTATGTTGCCTGGGGTAGTCCCGATCCTGTAGACTCAAGCAACCTCCAGTCTCAACCTCCCAGGTAGCTGGGATTACAGGCTCCTGCCACCGTGCCCAGCTGCTTTTTCGAGACCAGGTCTAGTTATGTTGCCCAGGGTAGTCTTGAACCTATGAACTCAAGCGATCCCTGGCTTCTTTGCGTCCCAGTGTTTGGATTACAGGGGCAAGCCACCACGCCTGACCTCAGACATCTTTATGTTGTTGGCTTCTTTCTTAGTTCCACTGCGGTCAGAGGCTATTCCTTGCAAAGTTTCCATCCCTTAGAAACACGTTGAGATCTGCTTGATGAGGTAGTGAACGGTCTGCCTGGGTTCCCTCCCCATGTGGCTGCTAGAGCAGTTGGAGGAAACGTCAACTAAGCCAAGTTGGCTGACAGTGTTGCTCAAGTCTTGGGTAGTTGTACTGGGTTTCTGTGTATTATATATTGAAATCTCCAATTATCATGATGGGTTTGCCCATTTTGCCAGGCTCTGACTCCTGCATTTTGAAACTCTGTTACCTGCAAATGCATTGAAGAGGGTGACTGAGCCTGGGGTAGTCCTGATCCTGAAGTAACAAGTGTCTTAGAAGGAGTGGCTCAAAAAGGCACTTATTTCTTCATAGTTGCTGGGTTCTTCCTTGAGCTTGGAAAGTCCACAATGGGGATCCAATAGGTGCTGTTTCTGAGGGTGCTTCTCTCCTTGTTGGACAGCTTCCTGCTAGCTGTCCTCATGTGACCTATCAGCTTCGTTGTCTCTTCATAGGACACCCTTCCTAGTGGGTGAAGGGCTCCCTTTATTGCCTCCTAGAGACCCTATCTCCAGCTATAGTCATAGTGGGGATCAGAGTCTCAATATGAGTGGGGCAAGAAACATCGTTCAGTCCATAGCAGCTGGTTGCCTTTTGTCTTTTTTTTTTTTTTTTTTTTTTTTTTTTTTTTTTTTTTTTTTTAATTTCTTACATAGATAAATGGTTGCTGGGAAGCCTTCCCTCCCTCTTCCCCTAACCCCTGATGGCTCATCCGTTCACTCAGACTCCTCTCTCCTTGTTTGATGATTTATGTTCAGACCATTGATCTCTTCCTCTTCTGTGGTTGTGTCTATTGACAGGTGAGGGACTGTGTTTCTGGCACACGGCATTCTGTGCGTGAAGGATTGGAATCTTAGCTTTGCATCGGGCATCCTGTCCGTGCTCTTTTGAGGTTTAACAATGTCTTCTCATTGCTGGCTGCCCATTCCAGTCCATTCTCCCTGTATATTTGTTGCCTCATCACCCCACAGCTTTGCCTTCTGGCTTGAGGGGCCTTGCTCCCAGTCATTTTCGGTAATGAGGTTTCTCGGTGAGGTTAGCATCCACCAGAGGCCTTTGTGGATCATCTCTACTCTCTCCCTTTGCAGGTTTGTTGTGGAGCCAATTCCCCAACTCTGTGGACCTCCTCTCCCATGGTGTGGGGAGGGGATCCTTGTTTTCTTGAGTGACATATCCCAAGATGGGGCCTTGGTTCATCCATTCCTGACGAGTTTGTAGGTGCACTTCAGTGATAGGTCTTCACCATGGTTGTCTCTCCAGTCCATCATGTTCTATGATGATCCTTCTGCATCCTGCCCTGTCGTATTGACAGGATTCTTATCTGGTCCCTCAAGCATTCTGTGTCGCCATTTGCAATGTTTGCTTTCTTATTCCTCCTGAGGACTAAGTGGAGTGAGAGTGAAACGGCAAGACCTCGCCCCTCTCCCATGTTTTCCCTGACCCTGAGTGGATCTTATCTTGCCTGTGCGCTGGTCCAGTCCGGGTCTCTCAGGCCAGGCCCCGAGACCCTCTTACCAGCCAACTTGATGGCAGAGGGTGCTCAGTGATTGTGCAATGAGTGCAGCTGCCAGCCAGAGGCTGGCTGGCAGCAGCAGGCACATGCCGATCAGGGCATGTGCGGCCCCCACAGGCCAAACTGATGATGGTTGCCTTTTGAATGAATGGACTCTTCATCATAGAAAGTGCCCCTTCTCATTTCTAGTAATGTTCCTTCTTTTGGTTATTAATAGATATAAATTCTTATTATCTATTTGTGTGATAAATCTATTTGCATGATGCATTTTTTTGCATGATACATTTATTTCCATTCTTTTGTTACTTACTTTTCTGGTATTTCTGTTAAAAGTGTAGATAACATGCTCTCCAATTTATTTCTAAATTCAATATAACATTATCTGCCCTGTAGTTTAGCTCATTTAAAAAAAATATATTGTAAGTATGGTTGGTTTCAAATTTGCCATCTTGTTCTTTGTCTTCATCTTGTCCAACTGTTTCTGTTTGCACTCTTGTTGCCTTTTTTTTGAAATGCATGTTTTTAAAAACTTCATTTTTATCTCCTCTATCACCTTAGAAATGATACCTATTATCTTTATTTTCTACCAGTTGTTTTAGGTTTACGATATCCATCATTCTTCTTCTTCTCAAGTAAAAGCATACTGACTCACATAAAGTGTAAGCCTTCAAATCAGACACTTTCACTTCTGCCTCATTTCTTCATAATCTATCTCATTGAATATATCATTTCAAAATTTAAAAATACATAATACATTGCTGTTATTGTTGCTGTAAATGGTTGACTTTCTTCTGAAAAATTTTTTTGAATGTCAAAATTTGAAAATGTTCTTGGCCCATTTTTTAAAAAATTGGGTTGCTGTGCCAAAATGATATAGTACTCCTTACCTCAAGCACTTTAAAGACCTCTGCGGACTGTCTTTGATCATCACTGTTTCCACGGTCATTAGTATTTTTGTTTTCCTTGTACAACAAATTCTTTTATTACTGACTGATTTTAAGATTGTCTCTTCCTTGCTTTTTAGCAATATGAATAAAATTATCTTTGCTGTGATTTTCCTGGTGTTGATTCTTCATAGGTTTCCTCACATGCTTAGGTGTGTGCTTATATTTTAGTCAAATTTGAAGTGTTTCCAAAACTTCATAAAATATATGCAGTATCTCTTCATATATTTTATTTGTCTGAGCTTACTTTGAAGATTAGAGGTGTTTCACCCCTTGATATTGTCTCAAAGGTCAACGAGACTGTGTTCACTTTCATTATTTTATTTTATCTCTGTGCTTTAGTTCGGATAGCTCTAGAATCCTGTCTCCAAGTTAATTGCCTTTTCTTCAACTATGTCTGATCCTCTGCTAAGCCTATCCAGCATTTGTCTTTTCAGATTCATATTGTTTTTTAAAATTCACATACAGTAAGACAAGCTTTTCCTTTTCTGTGTGTGTCTGTCAGTCCCATGAGTTCTAATACATGTGTATTTCATTTAACCACTACCTCCAACAGGATGCAGAAGAGTTTCATTTCCCTTAAAGCTTCATCATGCTCTCCTTTGTAGACAGATTCTCCCCTCACACCTAAGCCTGTGGGGTCCGCAACTTGTTTTCTTTCTCATAATTTTGTCTTTTCTAGCTTGTCAGACAAATAGAATCACACAGTACATCTTTTTGACATTGACATTTTGTCACCCCACAAAATGCCTTTGAAATTCATTATTATGTTGCATATCTTGGAAGGATTTAGCTGTATGGACATTAGTCCAGTCACACAGCGAGCGACATTTGAGTGTTTTAGTGATTGTAGAAAGAACTGCTGTAAACTGGTATAAATATAAACTTATACTTCTCTGGGAAAAAAAAATCTAGGAGTGGGGTTGTGAGTTACATGGTAAATTATAAATATTTAGATGTATGTAGTCCTGCTAGACTATTTTTCACAGTGACTGAATGGCTTCACATTCCCAACAATCATGAGTGAGAGTTCCTGTGTGCTAAGTCTCACTAACACTTAGGATTGACCATTTTTGGAAATGGGACTGTATGTTCCTTCATGTTGGGTTTTAAGGAGTCGTTATGTATTCAGGCTATGGATTGGGTATGTCATTTTTAAATTTTTTATCTCAATGTAACCTGTCATTTTAGTCTCTCAATAGTGTCTTAATCAAGTAAAAGTTTTAAGTTTTGATGAACTCTAATCTGCATTTTAAAAAATTAAAGTATTATTTTCTTATTTTCACACAACATAGGTCATATTTAATTTTTGTGATTTTATTTTTATTATTATTTTATTTTTTTAATTGAGTGCACATACACACGTGCACACACACTATATATTTTACATCATTTTCTACCTCAAGGTTTTCTCACTACCTTATCACCCATGAACCATTATCTTAATCTCTGTAACCATCTCTCCTCCTCCCCCTGGTTTTCCCCTCCCCCTCTCTTACTCTATGCTTTTGTTCTGCTAACAGTTACTTTTAAATTTTCCTTGTCCTTTTGTCTGCTTGTTTTCCCTACATCATGCATATAGGTGAGCTCATTCAGTATTTCTCTTTATCTTTCTGGCTTATATCTGCTAACATGATTCCTTCTAGATCCATCCATATTATTACAGATGCATCAAATTTGTCTTTTTTGATTGCAGAATAATTTTCAATTGTGTACATATACCACAACTTTCTGTAGCATTCATCTGTTTTGGGTTACTTGGGTTGTTTCCATATTCTGGCTATTGTAAATAGTGCTGCAATAAACATCTGAGTACAGGTGTCCTTTCACATTAGTATTCTGGTGTCCTGTGAGTAGATTCCCAGAAGTGGAATTGCTGGGTCAAAATGTATTTCCATTTTCAGTAATTTGAGGGTCCTCCATACAGCTTTCCTATGCTTCTTAATGTTGCGTTTTAAGGAGTTGTTATGTACTCAGGATATAGGTTGGGTATATCATTTTCAAATCTTTCATCTTCATGTAGCTTGTCATTTCAGTTTCTCAATAGTGTCTTTTTCTTTTTGAGACTAGGTCTCGCTACTTTAGCCTGTGGAACCGCGGGCTCACGTTGCCCGGGGTACCACAGACTCAAGCAACCCCCAGCCTCAGTGTCCCAGGTAGCTAGGATTACAGGTGCGTGCCACCACATCCAGCTATTTTTTTGGGGACTAAGTCTCACTATGTGCCCCCGGTGGGACTCGAACCACGATCCCTGTTCCCTGCCGTGGCTTCCTAGGCTACACAATAGTGTCTTAATTAAGTAGAAATTTTAAGTTTTGGTGAACTCCAATCTGCATTTAAAAAATTTAATTATCATTTTCTTATTTTCATACCTTGGTCATATTTGCACAGTCATCGATCTCCTTAGGTATGCCCTCCCCTTCCCCCATACTCTCTCCAGTCACTCCTACTCCTTTCTCTTTGCCATACTTGACCCACTGGTCTCTTCCTTTTCTTCCATGGAGTAATGTCCTTTTCCTGTGTGAAGACCTGTGCATCTGGGACATGGTAATCTGCATTTTTAAGGAATTGTGCCTTTGATGTCATGATTAAGAACACTGCCTTATAGTTATAGTTAATAAAGATTTTCTCCCCTGTTTACTTCTTATATGTTTATAGTTTTACATTTTGATCTATGTTCAGTTAAGAATTATTTTTATTGCATGTGTTAAGTTGAGGTTTATTATTGTGCGTTTGAATGTCCAAATAGTACATCACCATTTGTTAAAAAGACTGTTCTTTAGTCATTGAATTGTTTTTGTACATTTGTCAAAAATCACTAAAAGAAAATTTGGCAAATTCATAATTATATGAAAGTGAAACAAAACATCCCTAGATAAGTAAATGGCCAAAAAGAAATCACAGAGAAAGTTAGGACATACTTTAAGATGAAGCAAATGAAAGCAAATTATACCAGAAGTCATGAAATCATGCTTCATAGGAAATTTGTTGCCAAAAAAGATCAATATTTGAAAAAAAAAAAACTCAAATTTAAAAAAGCCTAAACTACCACAAGAAATTAGGAAAAGGTAGAGAAAACTAAATACAAATTAAACGGGGTGAGAAAATAATAAAAATTGGTGCTGTAATTAGAAAATAGAAAAAAGGACAGAAAATCAGTGAAACCAAAGGTTAGTTCTCTGTAAAGGTCAACAAAATATATGCCTTAAGATAGACTGACTAAGCAAGAAAAAGGAAGAACAAGAACTCAAATGACTAAATTGAGAATGAAAGAGGAGATATTGTTATCAACCTTACAGAAGTAAAAATAGCAAAGCATTTTTTAGAATGTATTCCCATCCTTAATGACTTAAGACTTTAATTGGTTCCTTCTTTATTCTATTCTGATAATTTCTGTGGTTTTGTTAAACCATTTACATTTTTTTTTGAGACTAGTTCTTGCTATTTTTGGCTATGGAACCGCAGGCTTTCGTTGCCTGGGGTACCACAGACTCAAGCAATCCCCAGCCTCAGCTTCCCAGGTAGCTGGGATTACAGGCGCGCGCCACCAAGCCCAGCTATTTTTTGGGACTAGGTCTCACTGTGTTGCCCCGAGCGGGACTTGAACCAAGATCCCTTGCCCCAGCCGCTTCATAGGCTGAAGCTTACAGGCACGAGACACTGTGCCCGGCAAACCATTGACATTTAATATCATTTTTGAAACATTTGGATTTAGGTCTATAATTTCACTGCTATTTCATATTTATTTCCTCCCCCCAATTTTTTTTTAGGTCATCCTTTTCTAGTTTCCTTTCAATGACTGAATGTTTTAAGCATTCATTTTATTTTATTTTAATTTATTTTATTTTATTATTTTCTTAGAGACTAAGTCTCACTGTGTTCTGAGAACTGAGGTTCTGGGGAACCTCAGACTCTCGTTGCCCAGGGTACCCCGGTCTCAAGTGATTCACAGCCTCAGCCTCTCTGGTAGCTGGGATTACAGGCGTGGGCCACCATGCCCAGCTATTTTTTGAGACTTGCTAGGTCTTTTGAGGTCTTGCTATGTTGCCCCAGACAGGTCTTGAACCCAGGGTACCCCGGACTCAAGTGATTCCCAGTCTCAGTCTCCCATCCTAGGCTGGGCTTAAAGGCATGCACCACACCTCCCGGCTGATCATTTCATTTTAATTATTGAGTTTATTGTTCAATTTGTCTTTTCTTAAATGTGATTGTACATTGTATGTTGATAAATAGTCTTAAGTTTTCAAAATCTTCATAAAACTGACAATTTACCACTTCTAGTGGAATTTAAAAATCTTACCACCCTATGTCTCTCTTCACTTTCTCCTTTTATGTTGTAGTGATTATATGCATATCTACATACTTTTGACAGTGTTAGTCTTTATACATTGAGTTGTCTCCCTTAAATTTACAAGAATTTAAGGGGAAAAAGTAGTCTGTTACATTTACTCAGATATTTATCACTTTTACTGTTGTTCTTCTTATGTTCCTGGTGCTCCACATTTCCCTTTGGCATCACTTTCCTCAAAAATCTAGAAAAAAATTCTTTAGAATTTTATTTTAGGGCAGGTCAACTGGTAAAAAGTTGTCTTAGGTTTTGTTTATCTTATAATGCTCTTTATTTTGCCTTCATTCCTGAAGGATATTTTTACTGGGTATGGAATTCTGAGTGGGCATTATCGTTGTTTTGTTTTTTATTTTCTCAGTACTTAAAAAATTGTCAAGTCCTTTTATCCTCCATGGCTTCTGATGAGACATTCACTGTCATTGAAATTCTTGTGCCCTTATTTTATGTTTCATTTTTCTCTATTTTCAAGAACTTTTAAAATTTACCTTTATATTTAACAGTTTGATTAGAATGTGCTGGTTATGAGTTTATGTTTATCCTACTTAGGGTTCACTGAACTTCTTGAATCTGTGTGTTTATGTTCTTCACCAAATTTGGGAAATTTTCAGACAGTATTTCTTCAAATATTATTTTGGCAACAGTCTTTCTCTTCTTCTTTTGGGACTCCAATGGTACAAATGTTAGCTCTGTTTTAACCCATAGGACCTTGGTGCTCTGTTCATAAGAGAGTGTTCTCACCTTCAGATCAGATAATTTCTATTATTCTGTCTTCAAATTTACTGACTCTTTCCTCTGTTCTACACTCTGATATTGAGCCTATGTAGTAAATCTTTAATTTTACTTATCATAGTTTTCAGTTCTAAGACTTTCACTTTGTTCTTGTTTATGATTTTTATTACTTTGGTAAAAGTTCTATTTTCACTTGCATGTCATGGGAGTTTCCTCTTTACTTATGAAAGCATGTTTATAATAACTACTTTTAGTCTTACTGATAACCCCAACATTTGTGTTATTTTCAGGTTATTGCCTATGTTTTCCTTTGAAAGTTGAGGTTTTTCTGATTCTTCAAATACAAGACATTTCACATTACATTATTTAAATACCAAGGAGAATACTGATATATTCCTTTAGCAGACTATTGTCCTGGTTAGGTTCAGGTTGTGTGACCCACTTTCTTTCAGTGGGTTGTTTCAAAGTCAACTCAACATTCAAAGGCTTTACAATATTTTTTTTGGACCTTCTCTGCCTATGCATCCTCCATGAACCTGTTTAGGATCTGGGTGGTGTTTGCTATTAGCTCAATTCTGAAAGTCTATGGTTTACTGTTTAGAGATATATTCTAAGCATATGCAGATCAAAGGTGACTTTAAAACTCTTTGGGATTACTAACTTGAGCAACATCCTGTCCATCATCTTCAGTCCCCAGGAGACTTCGGTTCTCATTGAATGGCTAGAAAGTCAGAGCTTTAGTTCCCCATTTGAGGCACACATCCCCTAACTGTGACAGCTCATAGGACCAATTTACGGAGGTCTCAGGCAATAAGACTTTTTCCCCACACTCTAGGTATCATAGCTCTTCTGGTCAAAGAGGAAGATCCCACTCTAGTAGAGCTTTCGGAGCCCTCCCAGTAGACACTGCTGCCATTGTTGTTCCTGTAGGATTGCATGGGGTTGTAAAAGTAAAAAATACAGAACTGACCAGGTATTCTTTATACTTTCTGGTCTTTGGAATCCCATTTCCTGCTCTTCAGATCAGGAAGAGAAGATCTTTCTTTGAGTTCTTTGAAATACAGCCATTGTGTGCTGTTAGTTTGGGGTTGCTTTGGAGTCAAGCCTTGGCATTAACAGAGGAGAAATGAATGGGGAACCTACCACCAACATGGTGGCACTTTAATTCTGCCCACCATTTTCTTGCCCACTCATCTGCCCACCATTTTCTTGACACTCCATGTATCCTGGGCATGGATGATAGTTTTTTTTTCAATGGAAATAGGGGGTAAAATATATTTATTCCGTCTGGCCCAGATCAGGAAACTCCACTTTGTGATTCTTTCATTTTAGATATTGCATTTCCAGTTTGAGAGTTTCCATATGTTATTGCCTTTTTATGGTTTCAATGTCTCACTTCATTAAGTTTTCATTTTTCTTTAAATCTTTCAAAAGATTTATAATAGCTGTTTTATGTTTTAATATTTTTATAATAGTTGCTTTAAAGTCATTCTATCATCTTGGCTATTCCTTGATCTGTTCCTATGAGTCATTTTTTTCTTTGGTTGGGAGGGTCCCATTTTTTGCATGCCTAATAATTTTTATTGACTGCTGGACTTGAGAATATTGTATTGTCAAATATCTGGAATGGTTTTCTTTTATGTAGTGTACATTTTGTTCCAACCTGCACTTAATTCCTTCATGCACTAACCTGAACCTCTCAAGATTTGTTTTGAAGCGTTGTTCAGCCTTTATCGAGCATCAGTTCAGAGTCATTCTTAAAATGAGACCTCTCTGGGGTCACTACTGAATCAATTTAGTGTTTAAGAAGGTCTCCCTTCACTGGATGGTCAGAACTACAGTGTCTTCCAACCTGGTGTGAGCTCTGGTAACTGCCATACCTACAGCGATCTGAGCTTGTTCTTGCTTCTGTCTCATCTCACCTTACACTGGCACCTGTACATGTTCACCCAGAGACTCAAAAGGTCTTTGCAGATTGCTGAACTCCTTTTCTGCCTACATCCCTCATTCAGTTCTCAACTATCTCAGTCTCTTCAGAATCCAATCTTTGTCTTCCCAACTCAATGTAAGTGCTGTTCTTCGAGGGGGTTTCCTCTCTGGGGTCTAGTAAATGCTTGTAGGTGAAAAGCCAGGTAGATTACAGAGCTCATGTGATGTGTTTAGTTTCTTTGAAGGATCACATTCCCACAGCCTGTTGTCCAATGTCTGTAAACAGTTTCATGCTTTTCCCAGCTTTGAACTTGCTTACAGCAGAAGGGCTCCTCTGCGGCCAGTTGCTATGTCATATGTAGAAGTGAAAATCTGCTCACATCCACTGGAATTATTTAATTATCTGACTGCTTTGACTTCTTGGAGACAAAACTTGAAACAGCATTTTTTAAAATGTTGCTTTATAAACCTATAGCCTCCAAGATTTAATTGGAGTAATTTTTGTATAATTATATTATAGTTTAAGAGAAATGGCTGACATGTCCATTGAGTGTCTTATGAAGTTCCAGTGAAACTTTTGACTGGAAAAAAAAAGCTTCTAACCCCTAAGAAACTGCTCAATAATATATTTCCAAAAAGGATTAAAAACAAACTTCTATTCCTTATTGTTATTACAAAAATAGTACTTATTTATCATTGAAAATTTAGACTGGCAAGTCAAAAAATAATCACCCATCATGTCTATCATCTAATAATGGTCACCCTTATTAATGAAGTGAATAACATGCATCCTCTATGTATCCACACAAGTGATTTGATCATAAAATAGATGCCTAATGTTTGACTGGTTAAAACATTATTTTTGAGGTTTCCTGGCAGGGTGGAGCCAAAGGAAGAATTCTGGAGAAGCTAGTTAATAATGCAAATCTGCTGGGCATGGTGGCATATGCCTGTAAGCAGCAGCCTAGGAAGCCACGGCTGGGGCTAGGGATTGTAGTTCGAGTCCCGCTGGGGGCATGTAGCACATAGTTTCAAAAAATATAGCTGGGCATGGTGGCACGTGCCTGTAATCCCAGCTACCTGGGACACTGAGACTGGGGATTGCTTGAGTCCGTGGTACCCTGGACCCAACGTGAGCCTGCGGTTCCATGGGCAAAAAGAGCGAGACCTAGTCTCAAAAAAAAAATGCAAATCTGTTACCCTGACCCGAGGTGTTCTCCTTGGGTCTGGACAGTGGTCAGGAAGGAGTGGAGGACCCACCAGGCACTGAGTGTGAGGGCTGTGCAGGATGGCAGAGGAGTATCTGTTGTTCCCCCAACAAGCAGTGAGGCACAGAGGGAACTGATCCACAATCATGTCAGCCCAACCCCCTTGTACCCTCCTGGGAGGCAGGAAAGCAGACAGGGACACTTAGGGACCATCTGTCACAGTGCCCCATAGAGTCGCCTGGATTCACTCACATTTGATAAGTTTACATGCATTTCACTGAAGACATCAGAATAAGCTGATTAAAAGAAAAGATATGCCTGCAGGAAAGCTATGTGGCATGGGTAACTTTTTAAAATCAAGTTGCAGAAAGACTGGATAATTGAGCTAAGAAACCTGAAACAAAGGCTAGTTTTAATTATTTATTTTTGACCTACTTGGCAACTAGGGCAAAAATGAAAATTAAGTATATCATAAAGCCCCCCTATCTAACAACCCACCATTCCTTACCAGAAACCCATTTGATGGAGGATGTTTTTCTGAATTCAGAGTGTGAATTTAAACCCATGTGTGTCCGCCATATATACAGTAACACCCAAACAGGACTGAGGGCAGCAACCCAGTGCCAGGAACATTCATATTTCTTTGATGAAATATATAAATATTCACTCGGAGACTAACTCTCCCATTATCTGACCAGGTCAGGTTTCGCCACCAAATGAAGGTTTGCCACTGACTTATGAAAAAAGTCTTGATTTTTCAGAAATATTTAGATTTCAGAATTGTGCATAAGAGACTGTGAACCTGTAATAGAAGCTGTTAATTAATCTCTGGGGAGAGAGAAATGTTTTCCTAGTTCAGAAATCTAATACCACGTGGCCCTTAAGGATATTGCACAACAAAGCACTCAGGTTCGGTTTCGTAAGAAATGCATTGTTTCAGCAAACTCTCTTAGCACCACTGGCGACCCCTGGCCCCTCACCAGGACTAGGGTGGGAGGGTGAGAGTCGGGGGAGGGGGTCTGGTGAGGATTAAGAGACTATCTCCACCCTTCAAAGGTCCTAAGTGTGACACGGGGCACGGATCCCAGGAAAGCCCCGCAAGGCTTTGTAGAGGGCAATGCTAGTCGCACACCAGATACAGAAGAGATACAGGGGACATTTGGCTACCACCGACAAAGACCCAGCCAGGTTCCACTGCCTGGAGATGGGTCATCTCATGACAAGGGGTTGTGCAGAGAGAACAGGGTGTCATGTGCCTGGCTCTGGGCCTCTCCCTGGGCTTGGCCATCTTCAGGATGTGGCTTCACCCTCAGCTGGTAAAGGATGCAACGTCCCACCTGACAGAATCTAGGACACAAGAAAAAAACCTCCTATGAGCCCTCTTATCAGACAGGAAAACTTACCCTGCAGGATTCTGCTCTTGTCTCCTGGACAGGCCGGGTCACCAGCCTGTGGGGCAAGGGGGTCTGGAGCAGCAGGATAATCCAGGTCTAATCCACGAGTCAGGAAGTTAAGGGGAGACCTGGATTAAAACAGCCCCCAAACAACAGGGAAAGGGGGGATGCCTAGGGGCTGTGTTCTCAAGTGGTGGGGAGAGGGAAAAGAGGAAGGAGAAGGGCACCCTAAAACCTGTCGGGGAGCATGCAAGGGCATGAGTGAAGGCCCCTGAGAGAAGTTAGTGTGTCTTGGGCAGGAGGGAAAGGGGTCGAGGTGGCATGACAGAGGGGACATGGCTACTGGGAGTTGGGGGCTGCTGGGAGGCTCCTCCCTGGCATGGATCCTCCCATGTTCTTCCAGTGTGTGGAGCTTCTGGGAAGGAGTGGGGTCTGTGTTAACATCAGAGGAAGGAGAGGTGAGGTATCCCAACCCCCACCTCAGGTTGTGTTACGGGCGCATGGAAGGGACAGTCCTGAAAGTCACCAGCTAAGACTGAGTCCTCAGAACAGGAGGACAGAGGACCAAGGGAGGCCTGTCGGCTCCGCAACCTAAGGTGGGAAGGTCACAGGTTTAGCCAGACAAATGCTTCTATCCACTCACCTGGATGCTCATTCTTCACATGATGGAAAGCCATCTCCAGCGGCACATCCTGGACCCTTGACTTTGGCCAGGGCACAGCCTGGCTCCAGCCCAACCCTGCCTGCTCCCTGTGCCCCCTCTCCCAGTCCCACACTGAAACCCTGACCCTCAGGGGTGCGCCCCAAGGGGATGAGACCTTGGGGAGGCCTTGAAGTACGGGGGGTGTCTGGCAGGCAGATCCATGGCGCTGATGCCTGCCGTGGGGCCTACAAGGTCCACGGTTCTGGGAGGCTATGTCTCAGCCCACCGACCCCTCGCCAGTGGGGAGGGATCCTGCCGGGGGGTGGGGGTGGGGAATCTCTGAAAAGCTGCTCCTCTTGGCACCTCTGAAGGTGGCACTGGCCTTCCAGCTTGTGCCAGTGGGGAAAAGAGGACTTTAGAGAGACCCCTGAAATTCAGCCTGGGTTGGGAGGAGGATGAAAGCCTTTGAGGGAAGTCACTGGGGGGTGCGTGCTTGTCCCATTTCTTTGCACTCTTCCTAAGTATAAGGACTTAGAAATACTTCAGAGGGGGGGTTGAATCATGTGGTATCTCCTAGTAGAGGTAACAGATGCCTCAGGGCAAACCAGCCACCACCTCCATCTCTGCAGAGTCTAGGAATGAGAGGAATACAGAGGCAGGTCCGTACAAACCGGGCCTGGGTGCATGCTCTCCTCTTCTATTTGGGTGTTCGGGTTGGTTTTCTGCTCGCCAGGGCTCTGTGGACATAGGCAGAATGAAAGCCAAGTGCCAAGTGTTGGGGGTTGAGTTAG
>PVHY01018490.1:0-29124 GCA_004024945.1 Uropsilus gracilis
TGTTGAAGCCTATATAGTCGTATTTAACGTTGCCTATGTGGTTTTGGTAATGAATGTCCTTGTTTTCTGGGTTTGCGCCGGTGCGCGCTTTTTGGCTTTGGGAAGGGCGCCGTTAACTCCAGGTGGGATCCTTCCCCACCCCCGTTATCAACTCAGTCCCAGTCCGAGGTAAAGTTAGGTTGAATAGGCAGGGTCCATAGAGATGCAAATGGCCAGGCTGCCTCCTTCCCAGGCTGTTTCCGTGACAACAGCCGGGAGACGCCACAGTCTGCTCCAGGTAGGGAGCGTATCCTACCTGTCTCAGGTGGTGCGGGTGGGCTACCTGCTTCTCTTAGCAGGGTCGGAGTCCCCTTTGCAGCTGCCTCTTTTGTCCGCGAGAGCCTCAGTCCGCTCTCAGGACTTTGGGATGGGCGCCGTTAACTCCAGGTGGGATCCTTCCCCACCCCCGTTCAGAAAAAGCATTTGATACTACTCTAAGTGTCTGCTGACTTTATCGATTTTCTCTTTGATTGAGCTTGAATCATTTTAAATCATCTAAAGCTCCACTATCATCTTATCTACCCTAAAACAAATCTGGTCAGCTCTTTGGTGTCTGGCCTGCAGCTGGCTGTGAGGTGGTCTGGAGCCCAGACTCTCCAACCAGCAGGGGTCCTGGCTTTCCTTATCAGCCCAGGACAAGGGCAGTGCTCTTGCACAAAGTGTACTTCAGTAAACCTCCGATGCTCGGCGATAAGATATTCTTGCTGTTTGTCACCAGAGGAGAATGTGTTGTCTGACAATATCATATACCCAGTTGGACATGCTGAACTTTGTAAAACTTCTCTCCAGCTGTTGACGAGACAGCATATCTACTTGACGGAGCTCCTGGGTTGATTAGTGAGTTGATAATGATTTTGATGCGTGCAGAGCAGTGCCTGGCTCCCCGTGTGTACGGGGTTGTGCTTCTCTCAGTGGCAGTTTATTTATTTATTTATTTGTTTTTTGAGACTAGATCTTACTATTTTTGCCCATGGACCCGCAGGCTCATGTGCCCGGGGTACCACAGACTCAAGCAATCCCCAGCCTCAGTTTCCCAGGTAGCTGGGATTACAGGCACGAACCACCACGCCCAGCTATTTTTTGGGACTAGGTCTGGCTACGTTGCCCCAGGTGGGTCTCGAACTGCAATCCCCAGTCTCAGCTGCGCTCCATAGTCTGGCGCTTATAGGCATGCGCCACTGTGCCCGGCTGCCTTCAGTGACAGTTTAAATGCAGGCAGGGGGGTCCTCCATGTTCCTGAGTTCTCTTGTCCCCATGAGTCCTCTGCACTGGGCACTGTGCCTGGCTCTGGCGCACAGGAGATGCAGTTCTAGAATGAATGCTGTTCACATTCTTGGTCTCACCTGCTTGGGAAATGGGAGCTTCTGCTTTTGATTAGAGGAGTTGCAGCAGGAATTAATTCAAATCTTTTGTGTCACATGTTTATTTTTAAACTCAGTGTTAGAACTTTAAAAAAATTAGCTTTTTAAAAATCACTCTTCCACATGATTTCAAAGGTTTACACAGAGTTTTCATTAAAGATTAAATTCCTCCCCAGGCCTGTTCTCAAGATGTGGGCTTTTTGTCCCTTTCAGGGGTGATATTACAAGTTTTGATATCTTACCAGAGCTTATGTATTGGGACATAAGTACATACATGAAAGCCCTCATTTATTTTAAATGAAAGAAAATCCAGACTTGAGAAGAAATGCACAGAAAGTGTACAGTGCAGCATTTAACACCTAACTTTCAGCCTCTGACTTGACTTTATTTTATCTTCTTTTGAAATCAGTAAGTCTACGCTCCTGAGCCCAAGTCCATTGAATTGAGGAAGCTTGAGTGAGTGGGTGAGGACCACAGCTCAGACTGTAGCACCCGGGCCTGTGGGCAGCTGCTCATGGCCATGGGCCATCATGGGTGGTGCCGGAAGCATAACTTCCTTCCTGCTTCTGTGTCCGCCCTTCCAGATCTTTCTCCATCTGCGGTGGCAGGAACTTCTCTGCCTGAAGTGTGTCTCCTGCTGGGAGACGCAGCAGATGTGTATTGTGCAGATCATTCATTCATTGGTTCATTGACTCACCTGGTTTGGTGGGTCCTTCTCTCTGTGAGGTGGATTTGTAGGGGCTGGATGAATGAACCAGATGATGGTGAATGGGCCAGCTATGGCCCCCGCAGTCCCCGAGCTTCCATTGTCACTGGGATAGTGAGTGGAAAGCTGGCAGTGGGAAGAAAACAGAGTAGGGTAATGTAGGAAACTGCTAGGTGGGTTTTGAGATCCTGTCCCAAGGCCCTGTGCTCAGCTCCACATCCTGCATGTCCACACTCATGTGCCTCACCCTGCCTCATTCATGTGCATGTCCCATTTATTATGCTCCCTTGCTCACTCATGCCCCTCACTCTGCCTTATAACAACTTGTACTTGGCCATGACCCAAGGGAATAGGTGCTGTGGTTTTGTTCTGTAGCTTCATGTGGGTACTGGGCACACAGGAGGGATCAGTGAGTGTCGGTGTAATGAGTCAGTGAGTGGTCTTCTGCCACCTTGTAGCTTTAGGCCAACTGGGGCTGTACTGACAGTTCTGGGGAGGATGGAACACTGATGTTGTCTTTATTGTGTCATTCATGCAATGGTTTGAGCTGCTTTGCTTTATTATGTTTGCTTTATTATCTGTGCCTGCTGAATTTTTTTTTTTATTTTTAAAATTTTTTTTTATTTATTTTTTTTAGACTAGGTCTTGCTATTTTTGCCCATGGAACCGCAGGCTCACGTTGCCCGGGGTACCATGGACTCAAGCAATCCCCAGCCTCAGCTTCCCAGGTAGCTAGGATTACAGGCATGCACCACCATGCCCAGTTATTTTTTGGGACTAGGTCTGGCTGTGTTGCCCTGGGCAGGACTCAAACCGTGATCCCCAGACCCCACCGTGACTCCATAAGGCATGTGCCACTGTGCCTGACTTTGACTATTACAAATTTTACTTCTCTTAAAATGTGATCACTGCTTTGGTGGATAACTTTTTATTTTTCATTTGATAGTAATTTTCCTATTAAGTAAATACAGTCATTTTCCCCCCTTAATCTCTTGTTATAAATGTTGGCTTTTTTGGTGAGGTGATCAGAAATAGTAAATGTTGCTATTTATAGGAATAGTAAATGTAACTGTGACTTAACTATGCAATTGAGTCAGGGAAATTTAGCTGGGCCATTTCCATGTTTGTATGCCATTAGAAAATTTCACAACCTAAATCTTATATTGGTGCTTGTGCTTCTTT
Source organism: Uropsilus gracilis (assembly GCA_004024945.1). NCBI lineage: Eukaryota > Metazoa > Chordata > Mammalia > Eulipotyphla > Talpidae > Uropsilus > Uropsilus gracilis. The sequence goes on from PVHY01018490.1 coordinate 3,289, forward strand.
GTAGCTAGAAAACAAACAAACAAAAAAAATTCAGTGTCTTACAAAAACATAATAGCTGTTTAAACTACTGCTTGATTAATTTTGATCTTTTGCATGCTGGTTAACTTTATATGTACATTGACTGTACCTTGGTACCTAGATTGATCAGGTATTAGGGATATTTTGGTGAATAAGATTCACATTTAAATGCATGTATTTTGGGTAAAACAGATTATCCTCCATAATGTATGTGGGTCTCATCCAATCAGCTGAAGATCAAAAAATAGGAAAAAGGCTGACTTCTCCCTAGCAAGTAGGAATCCTGCCATTTCACTGCCTTTGGACTAGAACTACAACTCAGCTGCAAATTTGGACTTGCACCACCAAAATCCAGTGCTCTAGTTCCTCCATCCCTCACCCCACATGTTCTTTTGAATTTGTTTTTGTGGAGAACTCTGACTAATACACTTTTCTTATTGAGTAATTTATTTATATATATATTTCACATCATTTTAATTCCTGGGGGTCACCCACCACCTCCCCTCCCTGACTGCAAGACTAATATACTTGTTACCCATCGTTTTCTTACAATTTATTTTAAGAAGCAAATGATAGTGAACCTGATTTTTTAAAGGTAGTGATTAAAGTAAAAAGAAAAGTAAGTGTACTTCTTCAACAGTGGAACGCACTTGGTGGCTTGGGGGTCCTGGTGGCCATCCTCTTCAAGCAATGCCAGTCCCTCTTTCCAGGGTCAGGCCCACCTCCTGTAAGATCATTCTCACTATGTGCCAGTGAGCAGTAGATGGATGATTCATGAAAGCGGGCACCAAATCCTTGCCCTGAACCCACATAGTCCTTACAGGTGAATGTAGTGTCCCTGTCCGGTAGCAGCTGTAGGGGCCTTTGTGCCTTCATGATGACAGACCTGAGGCTCAGAGAAGCTGTACTTGGGTTGAATTCTGTGAGATATTCCATTTAGGACCAAAATACAAAAATTCCTAACCCCCTTCCTGTTCTTAATCATAAAACTCAACAGTGATTATTTCATTATTTTCAATGAAAAGATAAGTAAAAAATATGAGTACCAAAGTGATTTATCCTGTCATTTGTGTTATTTTTTAAAAGCCTTTGACTCTGTGTGACTGTAATTTTATAGTGTCTTAAGCTACCATTGTAGTTCAGAAAATTGTATCTGCATTGTCTTAGTAAAATTTTATTTTCTAGGCCAGTGGTTCTTAACCCACACTGATTATTACACATATCCGGGAACTTAAAAATACTTCTGCCCAGACCCACTAAGTCAGAATCTTAGGTTTTGGAATTCAGGTGTGGCCTTCTAAAAACATGTGTGCGTGCGATTCAAAGCCCTTCATCCTGTGCTTCTGATTTACCATGAGGGTTGAGAACCTGATTCCTTTTTTGTGGTTTAAGTACATCTGTAGTGCTTAATTTAGAGGTGCTATATGCTTTTACATTTATAATGTGTGAAAATGTGCACATTATGAAAAACATCTATATTTAATACCAAGGAGCTTGTTGGATATTTCTGTAAACAGAGGTAGTGTTAATTAGAGCTGTGCCAGGATGGTAGAAGAATGGAACCCAGGGAGTTTAGTGGTGACGGGGCCTGATTTGGGGCTCGAGGGCAGAGGTTCACTTAGTTCCCCTCACTCCTCAGTTCTTGACCCACCATTTCCAATATCCTTTTAAGTTTTCCTTCAAATATATTTGTGTGCTCTTTTGTTTTTGTGGCATTGTACAATAGCGCTCCATGTATACTTTGATGATGTATGTGAGCAGAATATGAATTCCTCAACCAGTTTGCTCCTGGTGCTATGAAGTTGCACCCAGGGTAAGTTAAACTGCTTTGGATTCAGTGTTCCAGGCTCTATCGTGGACTGTCTCCACGGTGCCCTGGCGGACCTGTCACACCTGGAGGGGTGCCTCATAATTCACTATTTATTGAACAGACCATCCAGGGCTTACTTGCTGAAACACTTGGGATAGATCAGTAAGCACAGTCAGATGAAAAAGGGGGAAAAAAAGTCTGCCTCTGAGTTTATAGTTCAGCTTTCTAATTGCCAATTTGGTGAGTATAAATTAGTATTTCATGGTTTTAATTTATATTTCTTTTTTTTTTTTTTGAGACTAGGTCTTGCTATTTTTGCCCGTGGAACCGCAGGCTCTCATTGCCCGGGGTACCACAGACTCAAGCAATCCCCAGCGTCAGCTTCCCAGGTAGCTGGGATTACAGGCGCACACCACTATGCCCAGATATTTTTTTTGGAACTAGGTCTCGCTACGGGCCCCAGGCGGGACTCGAACCGCGATCCGTATCCCCAGCCGCTTCATAGGCTGATGCTTACAGGCATGAGCCACCATGCCTGGCATTAATTTATATTTCTAAGCATGAGTTTCAGTACCTTTTTGTAGCATTTGCTGTTTGGGGTTCCTTTTTATCAAATGCCTGATTTTTCATAAATAATACAGGAGTTTCTTGTCCCTTGTTGCCTTAGATATTTTCAGATATTTTTTATTATTTGCAATATATCTCTTTCACAGAGTTATGTATTTCTAATTATGTAATTTAGAAAACAATTCAAATGGTAAGGGCTGTCTAGGATAGGACATGTTTGTATATCAATGTTAAGATTTGTTCTCCACTTCGTTGTATTAGGAGTTTCTTGGCTTTTGCTTTTGACTGAAACTTTAAATTATCAGAGACCTACAGTGTTTCTTAGCCAGTTTGCTACTGGTGCACTTAGTTCCCAGCTTTGTGTTTAGTGCTCTTGATCCTCTGTCAATGGAGGGACTCTTAGTTGGTGGTGAATTGGAGTACTGTATAGAGTCTAAAAGGATTGTTGAGTCATATTGCTATTTCAGTTCCCCATCCCTGTGGACATAGCAATTAATCACTGTATAATAAACAAATATCAAAGTAATAATATCAAAGTAAATAAATATCAAATATCAAAGGTAAATATCAAAGACTAAGGGTCCTAGTTGTGACATATAGGACATTGATGAAATATTGTTTTGGAATATTGTTCTTCAAAGAATTTGATAAAATTATTTCTCCATTGAAAGGGTTACTGTTTATTACATTGTAAATCATGCAGGCCTATTACAGTGTGATTCATGTAATTTTTTAGAATCATCAAACTTTTTGTTGATGTGTATAATAACTTTACCATTTCTGGGAGCACATTTGCGAAGAGACAAGAGGATGTTACTTTAAAAAGTAATTTACAGATGTAAAAATAATTTAATTTTCCAGATGACAGTGTTGATCCTCAAAGTGGAACAAAGAAAGAAGATCTGAATGATAAAGAGAAAAAGGATGAAGAAGAAACTCCCGCATCTGCATATAGAGCCAAGTCAATTCTTGAAAGCTGGGTTTGGGGCAAGCAGCCAGGTACTATCATCTTCTGAGATTCTGGTGCTGTGGAAAGCTCAATTGGCCTTCCTTTTCTGGTTATCAAGATGGACTTTTTAAGTCATGGAATTAAAAAAAATTCAAACATTTCTTTGTACTGTGGTAAAGTATATGTAACATCCAGTTTACCATTTCAGTCATTATGAGTGTACAGTTAAGTGGTGTTAAGTACTTTACATGGCTGTGCATTCACCTCTGTTCCAGAACCATTTCCTCCTCCCACACTGAAACTGTACTTACTCAACAATAAGACTCTTTTGCTTTACATCTTACCTCTGTAACTACTGTTTGATCTTTCCATTTTAGGATTTTGATTACTATAGGTTAATCAGTAGAATTATAGAACATGTGTGTTTTTGTGTTTGTCTGTCTGTTTTTTCAAATTTCATTTTTATTTATTGGTAGTGATTTTGAGTGTATCTTTTTTTTGAGACTAGGTCTCACTATTTTCGCCCATGGAACCGCAGGCTCATGTTGCCTGGGGTACCACGAACTCAAGCAATCCCCAGCCTCAGCTTCCCAGGTAGCTGGGATTATAGGTGTGTGCCACCGCGCCCAGCTATTTTTTGGGACTAGGTCTCGCTGTGTTGCCCCAAGTGGGACTTGAACTGCGATCCCTAGACCCAGCCACTTCATAGACTGAAGCTTGTAGGCACGAGCCACCGTGCCCAGCTTTAGTGTATCTTTATAGCTTTTGAGTGGCTTGTCCAGGTGTAATTTCCTATAGACATGTGACTTACATCAGTAGTATATCATGGAAACTAAGAATGACCTGTCCCTAATACCACTGGGGACTTTCCTCCGAGTGAACTTGAATGATTTCTCTGTGTCTCAGTTTCCTCCTCCATTCGTGTACCAGTGCCACTGCTAGTTGGTGGCAGAGAGGATTGATGGGCTAAGATGGGTCAAAAGTGCTTAAGACCACTTTTGGCATGTATTAGGACCTATGTATCTGTTACTGTTACCGTTTTTTCCACCTTGTAGGAAACTGCTCTAGATCTGTCTTGTTTCTAGATAGGAACAAACTCAAGAAGCATCTCCCTGTGATGTTTTCTGTATTTTTTTTTTCTTCTAGATGTGAATGAGCTGAAAGAGTGTCTTTCTGTGTTGGTGAAAGAGCAGCAGGCTCTTGCTGTCCAGTCGGCCACCACCACTCTGTCAGCTCTGAGACTCAAGCAAAGGCTGGTCATCCTGGAGCGATACTTCATTGCCTTGAATAGAACTGTTTTCCAGGAGAATGTCAAAGTTAAGTGGAAAAGCAGCAGCATTTCTGTTCCTCCTGTGGACAAAAAAAGGTAATAGTGTGAATAAGAAGACTCCTGACACCAGCTAAATAAAAAAGTCAGACTGCTTTGTTTTGGAAAACTTAGTTTAGATTAAAAAAAAAAAATTCTAAATTAAAAATTTTTTTTTCATACAACATTGATCATATTTGTATGGTTATTGTTCCCATTATGGTCCTCTCTATAACACCACCTCCTCCCCTGTTCCCTCTGGTCCCCTCAAGTTACTCCAACTCTTCTCTCACTGTAAGTTGATGGTTAATATTTGGCTCACTGGTCTCTTTTTACTGGAGTAATGTCCTCTTTCCTGGGTGAGGACCTGTGTTCCTGGAATGCAGCAGTCCAGGCTGCTGGGATCTCCAGGGGTTACTGTCAGGTAAGCAGCCAGGCCTTGCACGTCAGGAACCTCTCACAGGGTGTGGCATGGTTTTCCAGGCTCCTTTATTGTGGCGCTTCCTATGGTGGAGGAGACAGTCATGCTGGCTTTCTTCTCCTTTCCAACATCTGGGCCATGGTGCTGCTTCTGTGCCATATAGTTATGGCATCTGGCATTGGGAACTCAACTCCCAGCCACTGGTGGTAGTAGAGAAGTTCCCTGGTGTGGACAGACTCCAGCAGGTGCTTGGTCCAGTTCTTCTCCTTTCTCGTGGTTTACAGTTCTATTGTGGTGCCACAACCACATCTCTGTGACTTTCCTCCCCCGTGGTTGGAGTAGGAGGGAGCCTCACTCATGTTGCGCACATCTCTGGACCAGGTATCTGGTTCCCCAGCTCCGGAGACATTGTAGGTGGAGCTCTGTGAGAGGTCATCACAATTGCTAGTCCCATTGCCTTGTCTCTTGTGGTTTCAACCATGTGCTCTTTGGGTCCTACCCAGGTGATGATGATGAGCGTACTCAGGGTGTGTATTTGTGTCTCTCCTTTCCTGTATGTTTGCAGCTTGATTGTTGTTTTTCTCCTTCCTAGTGCAGGTCTGATTGAGGTGGAAGCGCAGGTCTGATTGAGGTCTGATTGACCCCCTGACAGAGGGGGTCCCTGCCACATCCCCGGCAGAGGCTACCCTCCCCCCCAAATGAGGGCAGAGGCAGGGTCCCCCAGCCTGAGATCCCTAAGAGCCCCAGGAACCTGAGATCGTGGTGGTATAGGAATTAGCCCACACTCCCATTCCCACAGGCAGCCTAGGACATGGTGGGGTGCTGGAGATCCCTACCCCCCAGATCTTAAAAATAAAGACATGACATTTCATCTTTGCTCTTTTGCATATATTTCCTAAAATGTGGTTAATGGCCTTGCCAGTTTACTCCTGCAGTGGTTTGTCTAGCTAATACTTTATTTGTACATGCTGGGTATATGGGTCATGCTATATAGTCTATGTCATTATTTTAAAGACTGTTTTCTGTCAGTAACTTTAGAAGTCAGCCAAAGGTTTTGATGTTTATACTTGAAAATGGGATGTGAAATCTATATTATTTTAGTTTGCTACTGGATAGGAATTAGATTGTAATATTTGGTGCATAGCTAGCTAGTTCAGATGTTTCAATTTTTATTCCTATGTGGTTTTTGTACTTCATTAGGAGATGTTTTCGGCATATAGTTTAGGCATATAATTTTTAGTATGTTTTAGTATCTACATCAGCAGATTTCCTCTGAGGCATTAACTAATAGCCACTAGAATGCTTAAATTAAGGCTTTGTGTAAAATTGCATTGGTAGCTGTCTACCAGACTTTGTTTGCATGAGGTTAGACTAAGTGATTTCTAGATAAAACTCACATTTTTTGTAGCTGGCTTTGTGCATATTTAATATTAACTAATTCCCTAAGGGTCATATGGGAAGTATAAGAAATAGAAAGAAGTAGGGGTAAAAAAGTCATCTCCCAGAGAAAAGAAGTACTTAATGTAGCATATTTCCTTGGCTTTTTCTTTCTGAGTCTGGTTGAAATTGTATTACATGCCATATATTTGGGTAGTAGTTTTAGGATGAATTAAATCAGTGCTAGAGGAGGACTCTATTTCACAATAGACTCTGTGGCACCTTTCAGTCCCTCCTTCCTTCTTTGCTGGTGAGTGAGTGAAGATCACAGAGGGGTTCTCATACATGGGTGGTAGGTTCTAGATTCTGCAGCTGCTTCTTTGTGTTTGAATGAGTGAATTTCCTGTGATGCAGACATGACTCAGGGTTCGACTGATTTTTTTGTTTTTTTTTTTTGTGGTGATGTAAGGTTGATGGATTAATTGAAATCTATCTTTAAATAAATGGAGAAAATTCCTGAAATTAAAAAAATACCTGCCGGGCACGGTGGCTCGTGTCTGTAAGCTTCAGCCTACGAAGCAGCAGGGGCTAGGGATCGCGGTTCGAGTCCCGCCTGGGGTTCGTAGCGAGACTTAGTTCCAAAAAATAGCTGGGCGTGGTGGCACGCGCCTGTCATCTCAGCTACCTGGGAAGCTGAGACTGGGGATTGCTTGAGTCCATGGTACCCCAGACAATGAAAGCCTGTGGTTCCACTGGCAAAAATAGCAAGACCTAGTCTCAAAAAACAAAACAAAACAAAAAACCCCAAAAAACCCCTTTTTATTTTGAGATAATTGTGGATTCACATGCAGTTGTAAGAAGTAGTGCAGAGGCCGGACATGGTGGCACATGTCTGTAAGCAGCAACCTAGGAAGCCGTTGCGGGGACTGGGAATCACGGTTCGAGTCCCGTTTGGGGCAACATAGCGAGACCTAGTGGCACGTGCCTATAATCCCAGCTACCTGGGAAGCTGAGGCTGGGATTGCTTGAGTCTGTGCTGTTAGCCTGCGATTCCAAGGGCCAAAATAGACCTAGTCTCAAAAAAAAAGAAAAAAAAAAGAGAAAAAAAATTAGTGTAGAGAGATTTTGTTTGTTTTCTTCAGTTTCTCTTGTGGTAGTCACTGGTGAATTATGGCTCACTGTCACAGCTAGGATGTCCTTCTACCTGTCTTACTTTGATCTCCCCAGTTTTACAGGCTCTCAGCTCTGTGTGTATGTGTGTGTATACATGGGTGTGCACTTGTTTCCATTTGATTCTTCAGCTGTGTCAATGTCCCTCTCCAGAGTAATGTATAGCACCATCTCCTAAGTGTTTGTGGCTTTCTTTTCTTCATTTCTCAATCTGTTAGACAGTGGGGGTTTTACCATCTTTGTGGAATTACTGTGGATGGGATAGTTGACTATCCATAGCAGGTGGGAGCAGGTCCAAGCTATTTCAATTGTTTTTCTTTCCCTTGCATGTCTGTACAAGAGCTGCATATTGAAGACTTAGCAATTCTCACACTGTACAGATTTGAGACTGCTGGACTTTTCTCCGGGGATAAGATCCTAATTATCTGAGGGTAGTTTCAGTATTGTGTTTCTTTTTCTAGGGCAGCTTTTTTTGAGGGCACTTAGGCACCCTCATCTGAATAGACTCTCACTGTGCACTTTCTGTTTTAAAGATTGCAAGTCCTACATGACTGTATCTTGTAATGTTTGTATTTCTTATTCAGAAATAAAGTTTAAAGCCAGGCATGGTGGCGTGTGCCTTTAAGCGCAGCTACAGAGCGCGGCTGAGACTAGGAATTGCTTGAGTCCAAGGTTGAGACCTGAGACCCCCCCTGGGGCAACACAGCAAGACATGGTCTCAAAAAATAGCTGGGCGTGGTGGCACGCACTTGTAATCCCAGTTCTCTGGGAAGCTGAGGCTGGGGTTCACTTGAGTCCGTGGTACCCTGGGCAAAATAGTGAGACCTGGTCTAAAAAAAAAAAAAAGTAAAGTTTAAATCTCTGATTCTTGCCGCCTGGGCACTGATGTGTTTCTTGTGTCCTCTGCTTATTACTATTCACAGAGATGTGCACACTAACTGTCACAGTGGGGCCTTGTGTTGTTCACTGCTAGCTCACTTGACACTGTGGGGTTTTTTTTGAGACTGGGTCTTGCTATTTTGCCCAGGGTAGTGGTAGTCCTGATCCTGTGGACTCAAGCGATCCCCAACCTCAGCCTCCCAGGTAGCTAGGATTACAGGCACCCACCACCATGCCCAGCTGCTTTTTCGAGACTAGGTCTTGCTATGTTGCCTAGAGTAGTCTTGAACCTGGGAACTCAAGCGATCTCTGTCCTCTTGCCTCCCAGTGTTTGGATTACAGACACAAGCCACCATGCCTGGCTTGACACTGTGTCGTAAGATCATTCCATATTATTGTCCACTTTTTCCTCTCATTTTCATTACCCATTTTATTTATTTACATATTCATTTATTTATTTAAAATTTTATTTTGTGATTATTGTACAATATAGGTCATTTTTTTTCCCACCTTATTTCCCACCCCACCTCTCCTTCCCCTCTTCCTTCTCCCCTCTGGTCACTCCAACTCCTCTTGCTACAAGTTGCTGGGCTATGTTTGGCCCGCCGGTCTTTTCTTCTTCTGGAACTATGTCCTTTTTACCTGGGTGTGGATTTGTACTCCTGAACAGCAACAGATGGGGCTATTTGGGTTTCCAGGCATAGCTGAGGCAGATAGGCCAAGCACATTGGAAATTTGTCTGGCAGATATGTTGTGCACATGTCCAGGATCCTTTCTATGACTTATTGCTGGTTCTGTGCCAGGATTACATTACCCATTTTTTTTTGAGAGACTAGGTCTCACTATTTTTGCCCGTGGAACCGCAGGCTCACATTGCCCAGGGTACCACAGACTCAAGTGATTCCCAGCCTCAGCTTCCCAGGTAGCTGGGATTACAGGCATGTGCTACCACGCCCAGCTATTTTTTGGGACTAGGTCTCACTGTGTTGCCCTGAGTGGGACTTGAACCGTGATCCATAGCCCCAATTGCTTCATAGGCTGAAGCTTACAGGCACGCACCCCATGCCTGGCTTTATACTACTCATTTTTAATAGCATTTCCCATTGATGAAAACAAAGGATCATAAACTTGGAGAGTGCAGAAATACTGTAAATTGAAGATAAAGCTATTTTGCTTGTACGATTGAGTTCATGTTGTATTTTTGTGTTCTGATTAAATTTTTCAAAATTTCGTGGTGAACCATTTGTATAACTTTTTAAAACATGCAAAATGAAGCAAAATAACATCTATACAATTAAAAGCTAAAATACGCAAGAATAATTAGCATTCTCGCTGGTAGAGGCAGCCTCAGCATAGTAGGGGGAAAGGAAACAGGACAAGTGTGGCAGGCCTCTGTACCTGGCAGCCACATTAACCTAAAAGGGGCAAGATCCCAAGTAAATATGACCAAATGTCCGGAGACTGCAGGCCCAGAGTCTCAGGCTTTTGTCTGGTTTGTTTGCTGTGTGATACTTGCCTGTCATTTCTTTCCAACATGAGGTTTATCCTTCCCCATTCTATCTGTCTGTTTACTATTTGCCATCTGCCCTCACCACCCCACACCAGATACCATCTCCCTGGGATTTCATGAATTTTTTACCCAAGTTTTTGAAAATTCTTTATAATTTTTTGTCCTTAGAGAAAAAATGTTCCCTTTGCAAAGGACAATTCATAATATATATATTTTTTTTTTGGCATGAGAAGTAGCCTTACTTACTTACTTACTTAATTTATTTGTTTGTTTGTTTGTTTATTTATTTATTTATTTATTTATAATAAAATTTATTTCAGTTGACAATTTAGGCTATAGACATGTACATAAAAATTCCATCAAAGGGATCAGTATGTGTGGGGGGGATCATAATAGTTCTTAAAAAACAAAACTTACAGCCAGGCATGGTGGCGTGTGCCTTTTAAGCACAGCTACAGAGTGCGGCTAAGACTAGGAATCTTGAGTCCGCGAGTTTGAGACCCGAGACCTGCCTAGGGCAACATAGCAAGACCTAGTCTCAAAAAATAGCTGGGCGTGGTGGCACGCACCTGTAATCCCAGCTCCCCGGGAAGCTAAGCCTGGGGATTGCTTGAGTCCATGGGTCTCTGGGCAAAATAGCGAGACCTAGTCTTAAAAACAAACTTAGAAGTCACTTGTGAGCTTGCCATCTAAAGGAAGCCATTGACCCCAAGCACTACAAATCTGCTATGATAATGATTTTATTTTAGTACTTGCACACTCCTCTGACTGACTGGTTCTCACCACTCCTGTGTGTCATCCGCAGCTCCCGGCCCGCAGGCAAAGGTGTGGAAGGACTTGCCAGAGTTGGGTCCCGAGCAGCCCTCTCCTTTGCCTTTGCGTTCTTACGCAGGGCCTGGCGCTCAGGTATGTGTCTCCTTCCTGCATGCGGAGACATGGGTTCTCCTCTCATCTCTGCGACTTCATGCCCATAGGCCACTTCCATTTGCTCTCTGTGCCTCATTTTCTTGTGTGAAAGGAGAGACTTCAGAGTTTCTTCGACTGTAAAGTGTGCTTTTAGAAGGACTGTGTGTACACACATACCTGGTAGACCACAGTGGAATACTCATTATTTCATTCCCTAGAATTGGAATTGCTTGTGTGAAAGCCATGAGAGAATTACTTTGAGGCAACTAGATTAAATTTTAGTGTCATGCGTTCTTGGAGTAACTCCTTGGGAGGAAACTAAGAGTTGAGAATGTGACAGTGGTGTCCTCTCAGTCTGAGGGTAGGAGGCCCACTTGGGAAAGTTGGGGAGCTTGACTTTTCGGTGTTACTGGAAAGTGGGGGCCTCCTCTGCACTCTCCTCTGTGTGTGCCTAGGGGAGGATGCGGACCTCTGCAGTGAGCTACTGCAGGAGTCCCTGGACGCCCTGAGAGCCCTGCCCGAGGCCTCACTCTTCGACGAGAGCACAGTCTCCTCTGTGTGGCTGGAGGTGGTGGAGAGAGCAACAAGGTTCCTCAGATCTGTCGTGACAGGGTGAGTTTTACTGTTTTCTTATTCACAGTTGTTTGCATCTCACTCTCTTCTCTTTAGAGCTAAGACACTCAGTAGATTGGTTCCCAGACTGTGTTTCTAGCATACCCTCAACCCTTTGATTCTAGATTCTGGTTTTCAGCTCATTCATGCTTGACAGTTAATACTCTGATTGGACCCAGAAAGATGTCATGTTGAATGGCATGGGAAATGCTTTCATAACCTATTTTTGTCAGGTATTTCATGATGTGGGGATCGGTCATTGGGAAATGTTAGAGCATCATATGTATCTCATTGGGAGTGTGGATACCACAGTTCTTAGTGATGGGCATGATCTTAATAGACAACAAGGAACTAAAGGGCTACTTGAGATTTAAGTGTATAAACTTATATTTCATTTTTTTAGTATAAAAATATTTAAATGTGAACATTTTTCTGTAAGAAAAACTGTGAACTCTGGCCTTGGGTGCTATGTGTTTTATTAATTCTTTTAAATTTAAAGGAAACATGTTTCCTCAATACAAAATTTAACAGCAAAGAGAAATGTAGAGGAAAAATGAGTCCCTTCTCAGTCTCCTCAGAGGAGGTACTACTATGCCCCTTCCAGCGAGCAGGATACCTGTGGTCTCTGTGCCACTGAACTGCTTTGGGGCTCAGGGGTGGGCCCCCCCAAAATAGATTTGGAATTAATTTTAAATATTCCACTGTAATGGTGATGTTGAGGTATCCTCTCTCTCCCATCTTGAGTTAAGAATGCTTGCTTTTTTTTGTTGTGGAGGAAGAAAAGTTAAAATTATTTCTAAGATAATGGACATTTTTACCTTGGGGTTCTCAGATGGGTTTAGGACTTGGTTCTCTAATTCTGTAAAGGATGTTGGTGTTCTAATAGCCTTACACTTTATTGACACTGGAAACATACCTAAACACTTTTCTACTTAAGTTTTGAAGAGTGACATAGACCTATGTTACAGGAACTTGAAGTAGTCTATGTAATCTATACTCATCCTCTGGTATCTGAATTGTGATATTTTTAACAAAAACATCTTTATAACTTACTTATCCATGACATCCTTGTATATATTTGAGCAGGTTGTGCTGTCAGGGTAGCAAGTCTCAGAAACTTGATTCTGAATGGGAGAAAATACAGTGAACCTAATATCTTAGTGTTTAAGCATGCCATCTTCAAACTCTGGTGTAACTTCCCACATCCTCTGCTGTCATTTCAGGGATGTTCAGGGGACACCGGGTACCAAGGGACCGGGCAGCATCCCTCTGCAGGACCAGCACCTGGCCTTGGCCATCCTGCTGGAGCTGGCTGTGCAGAGAGGCACACTGAGGTGAGGATGTGGCGGGCTGCAGGTGGGGCCTCTGTGTGCGGGCCCTGTCTGCATTTTGTGGCATTTTACTGACTTCACTTGTGGTGGCTGCACGTGTGTGGTGGTCTGTAATCAGAGACCTATATCCCAGACTCCTCTCTGTTCAAGCTTGGGCTCACTTAGTTTTCTTCTTTTTTCAATATTCAATTTTTGGGTTGTATAGGAACTGTTCTTTTTTCCTTTCTAATTTTCTTCAAATAATTATTATTCCATGAATGTAATATGCTTGATGGTCCCAGTAGAAAGTGTGTTTTGAGCTTCTTTTTTTTTTTTTTTTGAGCCTAGGTCTCGCTGTGTTGCTCAGGTTAGTTTTGAACCTGTGGACTCTCAAGTGATTCTTAGCTTCAGCCTCCCAGGTAGCTGGGATTACAGGCGTGCACCACCACGCTCGGCTGCATTTTGAACTTCTTAACTGTCTTTATATTTCTTGCCAACAGAAAGTAGATGTCTTGTGCTAAAATTTTAGTGCTGATTTAGTCACTTTATTGCCAAGAATCATTTTTGTGATGTTATTTTTGCTTCTTTTCAAATCCAAAGTAGTTCTTCCATTTTCCTTGCTTGTCTACTTTGATTTTTGACATACCATGATGAAGAAAGTGAATCGGTTTTTCTCTTTTAGCCAAATGTTATCTGCCATCCTGTTGTTGCTTCAGTTGTGGGACAGTGGGACACAGGAGACCGACAATGAGCGATCTGCCCAGGGCACCAGTGCTCCCCTGCTCCCTTTACTGCAAAGATTCCAGAGCATCATCTGCAGCAAAGATTCCCCTCACACAGAGAGTGACACGCATGTATGTATTGTCAGGAGACTTTGCTTTTATGTAGTTCTCTTCATTTCTGATATTCTAAGATAGTTAGACTTTTATAAACAAGTGCTAGCGGTTGGTGTTGGTGGGCAGTGTACGTTTGGCAGTTAGAGCAGCACGGCATGTGTGGAATGAGCATTCAAGGTCAGTGTTGAGTTGCAGTTGATGTGGCCAGAGCTTCACATAAGCACCTTGGGTTTCTCCAAAGTCGCAAGCATTTAAAACCAGTGGGGTTTGTTTTTAGTTTTCACACCCAGGGTGACATAGCATACTCAGTGGTATGTTCCTAGGAAGTTTGCTCTGCCTTCCTCCAGGGGCCCTTAGGGCCCCCGCCTGAAGGGAGGCTGGGTTGTGTCATTGACCCATGTGGATTTTGCACATGGTCTCAGTGCATGTGGTAGATGTGTATACGTGCAGGCCCTATTGTGTGGTGGCTGTATTGAAGTGTGATGTCAGTGCACTACCAACACTGGATCTTTGACAGCCAAACATCAGTTATCTATAAGTGTTTAGAGCAGATCTAAAGCGAATGCGTAACTGTGAATACCAAAATAGAATAAAGGCTAATTAATTGTATGTAATTTTTTTCACTGATTCTGTTTGCTTCTCTTTAGCTGCTCTCTGGCCCTCTGAGTCCCAATGAGAGTTTCCTGAGGTATCTTACCCTCCCACAAGACAACGAGCTTGCTATTGACTTACGACAAACTGCGGTAGTCGTCATGGCACACCTAGACCGCCTGGCCACTCCATGCATGCCGCCTCTGTGTAGCTCGCCTACCTCTCATAAGGTACATGGGCAGTGTGTATGCTAAGTTAGTGCCTCTCCCTCACCCTCATTCTGGGACTGTGTGGAGACTCCCTTTCTCTGGTGTTGGAGAGTGAAGCTGGCTTACAACATTTAAATATCTTGTAGTTTAAGGTGTTGTCAGTAGCCAGAGCGAGTGAGAAGCCAGCTGATGTCATGGGGGTTGGGGTCCCCTTGTCTGAGGTTCCAGATTTAGGGCACCCCCCCACCCCCCGCCCCGGAGAGTTTGCTTTTATCCATACAGCACATGCCATCCTGCTTTCCTCACAGAGGTCCTGGTATTGTTTTTGTACTCTCAGCTCTGGACTTTGTATAAAAATGCTGCTTATGGCAGTGAGAACACTACTTACCAGTCCACGTGCCCGAAGACTCACACAATTAGGCATAGCTGATCGTCACAGTGCTGCCCCATTGTATTAATGATAAAAATGTCAATCTAGATGGTTTGCCCTTTGCCAGGGTCACACAGAATAATTTTGTGTTTGAAACCAGATTTTTCTGCCTTTTTTTTTTTTTTTTTTTGAGACTAGGTCTCGCTATTTGCCCATGGAACAGCAGGCTCACATGGCCTGGGGTACCATGGACTCAAGCAATCCCCAGCCTCAGCTTCCCAGGTAGCTGGGATTATAGGCGCGCGTCACCACACCCAGCTATATTTTTGGGACTAGGTCTTGCTGTGTTGCCCCGAGCGGGACTCAAACCATGATCCCTACCCCCAGTGGCTTCATAGACTGAAGCCTACTGGCACGAGCTACCGTGCCCGGCTTGCCTTTTTTTTTTTTTATTTGAAGAGCATTTGTTTCATTTTGCGATTATTTTTTCCAAATAAGTAATTTATTCACATGGCTCATAAATTAGAATCAAATGCAGAGACACATAGCACTTCCATCCCCCAAGCCTATCTATCCATCTTCTCTACCTGCTGCTGCTTACTTAGTTATGTGTCCTGTCAGTGTTCCCTGCAGTGGATGTGTGGTGGTAATGTGTTACATTAATTAGTTCTGCTGCTCTTTTTCACCGACAGTGTATACTGAAGATCTCTCCATGTCAGTAAACAGAACCTCTCTCTCTCTCTGTCTCTCTCTGTCTCTCTCTGTCTCTCTCTGTCTCTCTCTGTCTCTCTCTCTCTGTCTCTCTCTCTCTCTCTCTCTCTCTCTCTCTCTCTCTCTCTCAACAGCCTGGTTAGTTGTCTATTTGTAGCTGTACCATGATTTTTTGGACCAGTCTCCTATTGGCAGACACTGTGTTGCCAGAAGTTTGGTATTCAGTGCTGTGCGGACTGTGTTTGTTCATTGGCTTCTCTTGTGTATACATGTGTATCTGGCATGTGTACTTGACTATTGCCAAAGTTGTGCCCACATGACTTATTCCTTCTCGCTCCCACCCACAGTAGGGACATTTATCTCCCAGCTGTGCTTAGACTTTTGGTGTTCTACTTCATTGTTATGGTGTAGAACTGTAAGCTGGTTTGTTCTGAGCATTTCAGAGTATATGTAAGGTCTGCTTTTATTTGTAGCAAGGTCTGTTGAAATGAAATGCTGTGCAGAAACCACCTCTTTAGTCACTTTATCTTACCTGTTAACTGAGAGAAGGTATGAGATCTTTTCTCAACTTCTTTCTTTACTTTGTTCTTACCTCAGTGTTACTCCTAGCATAAATTGTTCATTCTTGTACTAAAGATTTTTTTTCCCCTGCTTTAAAAGCATTTTCTTTTATTATCTTACAGGGATCATTGCAAGAGGTCATAGGTTGGGGGTTAATAGGATGGAAATACTATGCCAATGTGATTGGTCCAATTCAGTGTGAAGGCCTTGCCAACCTAGGGGTCATGCAGATCGCCTGTGCAGAGAAGCGCTTCCTGATCTTGTCTCGGAATGGTCGTGTATACACGCAGGCCTACAACAGTGACACGCTGGTAGGTGTTCTGAGGGTTCCCTACCACGTGCAATGGAGAGGTCTAGTCTTTAGGTTCCTTGTTTTCTGAAGACTTAGTAGTATTTATTCATTGTATATTATTGGTTGTGTTTAATCCCATTTGTAATCATTATTGTCAAGATTTTGGAGCAGAGGAACTTGTTAGTTGTTAAGATCAGGAACTCTACACAGTGAAATCTTCCTCATCAGTCCCGGTTCCCAGCTGGCTTTCCAGGCATAGGCTCATTTGGCTTAGAGGACAGGAGAGTAACAAGGAATTTCATCCTTGTGGAGATGGTGGCAGATTATGGCATGTTGGTACTAGATGGGGCAACTGCCAGAGGTTAATTTTTTTTCAGTCAGAAGAGGCTTTAAGGTAAAGTTTAAGGTATAGTTAAAGAGAATCACCGTTTTCATTGTCCTTGAGCTGCTGATTATTAACTTTCTTGCCTTTTCTGCCCTTTAGGCCCCACAGCTGGTCCAGGGACTTGCCTCCAGGAACATTGTAAAAATCGCCGCCCATTCTGATGGTCACCACTACCTGGCTTTGGCAGCCACAGGAGAGGTGTACTCCTGGGGCTGTGGGGATGGTGGACGACTGGGCCATGGGGACACAGTGTATGTACAGACCACTGCTATTACCCACCTTTCTTTTTGTGTTATTCTAGCAGAAACAGAATGGGGAAAAAATTGGCCTGGGTGTTTTCCAGCTGTCCCATGTATGGAGTGGGATAAAAAAGGCTACCCAGAGTTCCTTTGGACCCCTTTATGGTCACTGTCACTCTTCTCCTTTAGCTCCTGGCAGCCACTGATCTTCCCTGTCACTGGTTGGTATCTTGTTTCTGGTTCTTTGGCTTAGATTTCCTAAGCTTCAGCCACATCATTGGTCATGTTAGTCTTTCTCCTGCTGCTGAGTAGTCTGTCAAAGGATGGGCCAGTGTTTTGACCTCTGAATGAAGCTGTTGTGGACTTAACTGTAGGAGAGTGTGACAGATGCTGTTTTGATTTTCTTGCTAGATTCCAGGCTTTGGCATCAAGCCCACTTAACAACAAATCATGGCGGTCTCTTGTTTGCTTTCATAAGATATCTGAAAGACTTGTGTGGTGGTGCTCTAATAGTTTAGTCCTGAGGTAAAATTTTTTTTTGCTTCAGAAATGCCTAGAAAGGCATTCACCTCCCCCCTCTTTTTCTCCACAGGCCTCTGGAGGAACCTAAGGTGATCTCTGCTTTCTCTGGAAAGCAGGCTGGGAAGCACGTGGTGCACATCGCATGTGGCAGCACGTACAGTGCAGCTATCACTGCCGAGGGGGAGCTCTACACCTGGGGCCGGGGGAACTACGGGCGCTTGGGCCACGGTACATCTGATCTGGGCCTGCTTAGGTGGGAAGTGCGGGTGTTGCCTTTTCTGAGGGACGTGCAGTAATACCTGTCCTGTCTGTAGGCTCCAGTGAAGATGAGGCCATTCCAATGCTGGTAGCGGGACTTAAAGGACTAAAGGTCATTGATGTGGCCTGTGGGAGCGGAGATGCACAAACCCTCGCTGTGACTGAGAACGGTATGTGGAGCGATGTGCTCTGGGCAGGCTCAGGATAAGCAGGGCTGCCTCCCTGGAGAGACTGAGCTTTAAAGTGGACCTCAAGGGCTTCCATGTTGCTCTGAGCGTGGCCTCAGTGTCCTTGGCCGAGACCCAGACATGACAGGACTTGTACTTCTCTTGCCCTGAACCAGATTGCTGGTTATCGGCCAACAGTGTCGTTTTATCTGTTAGCTGAAAATCAGAGTTAAAATGGAATAATTGATGTTTTAAAGTGTTTCTGGTTATTGTAATGTTGCTAATGTTCAACCTCCCTGATTCCCAGCAATAAGTCCTTTAAAAGTTTCTTTAAGATGTATACTTATTTTTGCTTTTTTTTTTTTTTTTGAGACTAGTTCTCGCTATTTTTGCCCATGAAACTGCAGGCTCTCATTGCCCGGGGTACCGCAGGCTCTCATTGCCCGGAGTACCACAGACTCAAGCAATCCCCAGCCTCAGCTTCCTACATAGCTGGGATTACAGGTGTGCACCACCACGCCCAGCTATTTTTTTGGAACTAGGTCTCACTACGGGTCCCAGGCAGGACTCGAACCGTGATCCCTAGCCCCGGCTGCTTCATAGGCTGAAGCTTACAGGCACAAGCCACTGTGCCGCCCCTGCTTATTTTTGCTTAAATATATTCATATGTTTTAGGTCAAGTGTGGTCTTGGGGAGATGGTGACTATGGGAAGTTGGGAAGAGGCGGCAGTGATGGCTGCAAAACACCAAAGCTGATTGAAAAGCTTCAAGACTTGGATGTGGTCAAAGTTCGATGTGGAAGTCAGTTTTCTATTGCTTTGACCAAGGATGGCCAAGTTTATTCATGGGGAAAAGGTGACAACCAAAGACTTGGGCATGGAACAGAGGAACACGTTCGTTATCCCAAACTCTTGGAAGGCTTGCAAGGTGGGTATAAAATGTAAATTTAAAACCCTTTGAGACCGTTTCTTTAGTACCTTTTCAGTTTGCAGGTTCTTCTTTTTCTTTTCCTTTTTTTTTGGTTTATAAAATATTCAAATCCAGGAAATCTTCTGTTCCATGAGCATCCATTCATTGAGCAGTTTTCTTTTTTTTTTTTTGACACTAGGTCTCCCTATTTTTGCCGATGGAACTGCAGGCTCACGTTGCCTGGGGTACCATGGACTCAGGCAATCCCAGCCTCAGCTTCCCAGGTAGCTGGGATCACAGACATGCGCCACCATGTCCAGCTATTTTTCCGGAACCTAGGTCTTGCTATGTTGCGCCAAGGGGGACTGGAACCGTGATCCCTGGTCCCCGCCGTGGCTTCCTAGGCTGCCGCTTACACACACATATGCACCACCATGCCTACCTGAGCAGTTTTCTTTTTTATGAACCATCATGAGAAGCTTTTACTCTCATCTTGTTAGGTGTAGATAATAATTAGAAAATTGTTTGACTGAGTTAAAAATTGCTTATAATTATTCTTACTAAATTTTACCAATATTTGAAATATTGGAAGAGGTTGGTGAGAAGTGTATCAGGTTAGACTTGTGGTGCTTTATCTTCAGAGGTTCCAGGCTTTTTCTTAAAGGGACTTTTCTGTAAAAGTATTACAGGTTTAGGGTCCATATTCTGTCCTATCCACATAGCTCTGTTGTTACCTCTTGAAAACAGACATAGACAATGTGTCTACAAATGGGCCTGACTATGTTATTCACACCGACAGACTTTGGGCTGCATTTGGCATTATGGCTAAAGTTTGCTGGATTGCTGCCCTGGATTCTTCTTTGTTTTTGCTGGAAGCTGCTCTTGTTAAGGGAGTTTGGAAGTCACATAAATGGCATTTGCTAGTTTCTTTCTTCATTTTTTTTTTCTAATCTTGAAACTTGTGAATACATTGGTAACTAAAATTTTTCATATGGTGTTTATTATTTTCTAAGCTTTTGGGGTAAGTTGTATGGTTTGTTACTTATTATGGAGCTGTATTTGAGTGTCATTTGCCTTTTTATTTATTTCCTCTTCATTTAGTCAAAGTCAGCTTCCTTAGCTACACTTGCTAGACACAGAGATAGGTTACTAAAAGGGCATTTAAGTGATTGTTGATACAGTTGTTTTGACTTACATCTGTGTCCAAAGACATAAACTAACTTATGTGAAAAGACAATATAACTGAAAATCTGTGTATGAGGAAAACTGTAGAACTGATGAATGAAATCAAAGAAGGATAAATGGAGAGGTAGTCCATGTCATTAGTTTGGAGACTCAGTATTTTGAAGGTGTCATTTCTCCCTGACTTGATTTATAGATTCAGTGCAACTATAGTCAGAACCCAACACATTTTATGAATAGCAATAAAGTAATCCTAAAACTTTTATGTAGAGGCAAAAGATCCAGAAAAATTGACACATTGTTGAAGAAAAGTAATTTGAAGGGCCCATTCTATTTAGCTGTAAGACTCATTTTAAAGCTACAGTAATCAAGACTGTATGACATTAGGAAAAAAATAAAAGTAAATCAATGAAATGGATACATAACCCAGAAATAGAGTCCTATAAATTTAGTCAACTGAATTTTTTTTTTTTTTTTTTACAAAGAAACAAAGGCTGTGTGGTGGAGAACTTACGGTCTTTTCAGCAAATAGTGTTGGAACAATTCATCATCCATATACAAAAAAAAAATGAATAACTCGTAATGGGGAAGGCTGTGCCTGTATTAGGGTTCAGGGTATGTGGAAATCTTTGTGCCTTTGCTTTAGTTTTGTTCTGAACATAAAACTGCTCTAAAAACAAGGTCTTAATTAAAGGAAATATATATACCTTGGGACTGGAAAACTTGATCTAATAATTAAAAATACACTTGTCTGTTTTTTTTTTTTTTTTTTTTGAATGGAGAAAAATAGCATCCTTCTTGAATACCCTAGTGTTAATTTATTGCAGGTTGTAGATTCTAAAAATTGTAGTTGGTAAAACATTCCAGGGGTTTTAATAGCATACATGAAACAGATGAATTGTACATGATAGTCAAGGAATGAGTTACTTTTGAAGTTAAATGCTCTCTGACCTGAGTGATCCTAGTGCAACTATCTTCATTGCCATGGAAGTCTTACTTGTGAAACTGTCTGTGTCATTCTTTCCTCCCAGGGAAGAAGGTGATTGATGTGGCTGCAGGTTCCACACATTGCCTGGCTCTCACGGAGGACAGTGAGGTCCACAGCTGGGGCAGCAATGACCAGTGCCAGCACTTTGACACCTTGCGTGTGACCAAACCAGAGCCCGCTGCCCTGCCAGGACTGGACACCAAGCACATTGTTGGAATTGCCTGTGGGCCTGCCCAGGTACTGTGCATATGGCATATTGTAGAGTTTGCTTTCCTGTGATTCCTTTTCAGTATACATAAATAACATTGCTTCAGATGTTGTCCATAGCTTGCAGATAGATGTCTAATTTTATTAGTTCTAGAAGCCTCTTTAGGGTTTTCTTCAGAAACCGTTGTATGTAGTTATAATTTTATTTCTTCTTTTTTATTGCGAGTACCTTTTGTTTCTTTATCTTATTTCACTTACCAGAATTTCTAGTATGATGTTGAGTAAGAGTGGTAAGAATGGACATCCTTACCTCATCTCGTTCCTGATTGTAGGGAGAAAGCATTCAGTCTTTCACCATTAACTATGATATGATGTTCATTGAATTTTTTTTTTTTTTTTTTTGATTTGCTGGAGCCTTGTTACCATATTAAGGAGGTTACCTTCAATTTGTACTTTTGCAATTTTTATTATCTTGAACAAATGGTTAATTTTTTCAGTAGCTTTTTTTCACCTCAAATGAGATAATCATATAGTTTTCCTTCTTTCTAGTCCATATATATGGTAGAATATCTAGATTAGCTTTCAGATAGTGACCAAATAGTACAGTGTCAGGGTAAACCCCACTCAGTCATGGTGTTTTTATATATATTGAGAGATTTGGTAATTACTGAGAATTGTTCTGTTGATAGCTTATCAGAGATACTGTTTCTCATGTTCTTATACTGTTTTTTTTTTTAAATTTTTTTATCACTAAGCCTCATTTATTGCTAATATCTTTGTAGCTTTAAATCAGCATTTTAATTTTTTAAAATTCATTTTATTGATTTGTCACAATTGTGCATTAATTGATCCCTCCTCCTCTCTCTGTATCCCCCCTTTGGATCCCCCCTCTTATACTGTTTTGTTTGACTTTTTTTTAAAATCAGGATAAAACTGAACTCATAAAAAGTGTTGGCATGAGTTCCTTCCTCTTTTATAGAAAGGACCTCATAACACTAGTGTTATTTCTTTATTAATATTTTCATGTGAATTCATCTGAACCTGCAAATTGGTGTCAAAGATTTTTAAATACAAATTCCAATTTCCTGAATACTTATGGAATGATTCAGAATATTTCTTCCTGGGTAGGTTTTCTTGGTTTGTGGGAATACTTCCATTTCATCTGCGTTTTTCAGTTTTTATGTATGACGATTCCCTTCATATTTCTTTATTATCGTTCTTACCAACCTTTTGAAATGTGTAGGATTTGCAGTGATATCTTTTCCTCCACAACTGATAAATAATAATTTGTATGAGGCTTATCCATTTTGTTGATCTTTTTAAGAAGCCTGCTTTAATTTTATTTCTCCTTTTTTGATTTTATTTTAATTGGTTTTTGCTCTTATTTCTACACCCTCCCTTGCTTTTAGTTAATTTTATCTTTTTTTTTTTTTTTTTTTTTTAAAGACTAGATCTCATTATGTTGCCCAGGGTAGTCCTGAACCTGCAGACTCAAGTGATCCCTAGCCTCAGCCTCCCAGCTGGGATTACAGGCACGTGCTACTATGCTCAGCTATTTTTTTGAGACTAGTCTCGCTATGTTACCTGGGGTAGTCTCGAACTCATGGACTCAAGTGATCCCTAGCCTCAGCCTCCCAGATAGCTGGAATTATAGGTGCATGCCACCGTGCCTAGCTGACTTTATTGTTTTTTTAAAGGTGAAGATTTAAGTTATTGATTTGAGTCTTGTCTTTTTTGTTATAAAAGTTACCTGATGCTGTAAATTTCCCTCCATACTTTTACTGCACCCACAAATTTTAGTGTATTTTCACTTATGTTCTGTTCAAACTATTTTCTTTCTTTCTTTTTTTTTTGAGACTAGGGCTCACTATTTTTGCCTGTGGAACCGCAGGCTCTCGTTGCCCGGAGTACCACAGACTCAATCCCCAGCCTCAGCTTCCCAGGTAGCTGGGATTACAGGCGCATGCCACCACGCCCAGCTATTTTTTTGGAACTAGGTCTCGCTACGGGCCCCAGGTGGAACTCGAACCGTGATCCCTAGCCCCGGCCGCTTCATAGGCTGAAGCTTATAAGCACGAGTCACTGTGCCTGGCCAAACTATTTTCTAATTTCTCTTGAGAATTTTTAATTTCTCTTGAATTTTGGAATTTATTTATTTATTTATTTTTTTGAGACTAGGTCTCACTAAGTTGCTTGGTGTAGTCCCAATCCTGTGGACTCAAGCAATTTCAGCCTTAGCCTTCTAGCTAGCTGGGATTACAGCTGCAAGTCACTGTGCCCAACCCAGTTGCTTTTTTGAGACCAGGCCTCGCTTTGTTACCTGGGGTAGTCTTGAACCTGCTAACTCAAGCGATCCCAGGCCTCTTGCCTCCCAGCGCTTAGACTACAGGTGTGCACCACTACGCCCAACTGAATTTTGGATTATTAAATGTGTTGTTTATTTCATTTTTAAGTATTTAGAGTTTGTTCTCTTAACTTTCTGTTGTTCATTTTTGCTATTTACATTAAAAAATCCTGTGTCAGTGTTTTTTAATTGTGCTTTTTAAAATATATCCAATCTCTTTTAAAAAATGTGTTTAGACCATTTAAATTTAATATAGGTGCTTATAAATTTGATTTTTGTATTCCATTGCTTGATTTTTGCTTCTTGACTTTTTGGTAATTTAAATATTAAATTTCCCAATTTAATTTATTGAGTTGTTGCCTATTTTTGTGTCATTTCTTGAGGTTATTCTAGAGAGTATATCCACTTAACCTTCATTGTCTGGAGTTACATACATCTTGAAGTGAATTCTTTCCTTGGTCATCTGCTTAAGAGGAAGTAATAGTTTTGAGAGTGAAAAGATTTTTAAAATACTTTTTACTTTTCAGTGGCAAAATGAGGTGGGGGTAGTGAGATGAGATAAAATTGGAACTGATAGTGTGTGAGCTAGAAAATCATGAAACAAATAGGTATTTGGGACAGTTAAAGTGATGAATAAGTAATAGTTTAAGTCTAGTTTGTCATTTGTAACGGTGAACTCCTGTGGAACATTCAGATCAATAGCTAAATGTCTAGATTCATTTCTTGTATGTCTTCCACAGAGTTTTGCTTGGTCATCTTGTTCTGAGTGGTCCATTGGCCTCCGTGTCCCTTTTGTGGTAGACATCTGTTCAATGACTTTTGAGCAACTGGACCTTCTATTGCGGCAAGTGAGTGAGGGGATGGATGGCACTGCTGACTGGCCGCCGCCCCAGGAGAAAGAATGCATGGCTGTGGCAACTCTGAATCTTCTGAGACTTCAGGTATTAATGATTTCCCTTCTTCCCCCTTCTTCTGCAAGTGTCATAAGTAAAAGTAATATTGTCTACACATATTGAAATACAGTGTTTGCATACTTCCATATATTGAATTTACTATGTGCATGGAATAACCAGAGGGTGAGGTGATAAGTGATTAGGAGAGGGAGATGAGGGACACCTGAGTATGCTAGCCAGCCTTTCCTCTGGACTGAAAGTGTGGCTCAGTAAGCTTAACTCCTTCCAGTACCTACATGTCATCACAGGAAGGTTAAGGTCAGTGTTCAGACGAGATCAGGTGCATTCAGGGTGGTATGGCCGTAGACAAGGTCAGTGTTCAAAAGAGAAAAGGGGCAAAAGTGTGTCTTATCATTTTTTAACTTACTCCAATTCATTATGATCATTATTACAATCCTCATTTTTAAGAGGCTGTGCTTAGTTATATAGCCTCTTTTAAACCAACTCATTTTGTCATCAAAGTGTACAACTCCTCACACTTGTATTCCTCCTTCAGCAGGTTTTCTTGGTCAAGGTCTGTGAGCTGTAGACAAAGCTGTTTATCAGCTCTAAATATATTTTACTGCCTTCTGACCTTTTTGTTGCTCATGTGAGGTCTTTGTATTGTGTAATTGTTCTTTCTTTGTAGCTAATTTGTCTTTTTCATTAGTAACCTGTCTCCTTTTTCTGTCTTTATTTTGTAATTTTAAGAACTTATGTCTGGGTGAAGATTTATTTCAGTATGTGTAACCTGAGGTTATGATTCTCGTTTGATGTGAGAATACTTATTTTTGTTAAGTTTTGAAAAATTTTCACTGTTGATCTGCTTTTGAAAGCATTCCCATTCCTCCATCTTGGACACTTATCTAAGTGTCCTACAGTTCACTATGCTGAACTTTCTCATTTTATCTTCCAAGAGTCACAACTGCTTTGATACTTTAAAATCTTTTATCTTTTTAAATGCTCATTTCCTTAGCTTTTTCTTAAGCCTTCTGGGTTATCTACTCAGGGTCCTTTCAATTTACAAACTCTCCCTTTAGCTGAATTTTTTTTTTTGAGACTGGGTCTTGCTATTTTTGCCTGTGGAACCGCAGGCTTGCGTTGCCCGGGGTACCACAGACTCAAGCAATCCCCAGCCTCAGCTTCCCAGGTAGCTGGGATGACAGGCGCGCGCCACCACGCCCAGCTATTTTTTTGGAACTAGGTCTCGCTACAGGCCCCAGGCGGGACTCGAACCGCGATCCCTAGCCCCGGCCGCTTCATAGGCTGAAGCTTACAAGCACGAGCCACCGTGCCCG